>CM065639.1:70648193-70873193 GCA_033220585.1 Dipteronia sinensis | reverse complement strand
AATATTCGATCATCTCCAATCCAATTATATAAAGAAAACTATACATCCATTTTATAATCAACATCATAAAACATTAATCTTATATTCTCTTTTCTTTTATTTTACAATTAATAAACAGTAATTATTGATATAAAATAATAAGAAATTGTTGATTAATAAGATTTATGAAAGAGTTTATCTATTCATATCTAAAACATTTTTTTGCCACCTATCAATTATGTATATTCAAAGTAGATAATTGCATTGGATAAAATTTTGTTTTTATCACATTATTAATCTATCTTTTATGGTAAAAGATTTTACTTTAATACATCATAAAATTGGAGATACCGATAACATTTGACGTTTGAACGTTTCAAGTATTTGTATAGGAAAAAATAATTTCCTTTTTCAACCAGATAATTTTCATTGGTGAATGGTGAGGACATAAGTATGTATAGTGTATACATATGAACGCATGGCTTTTCAAAGGTGGTGCTTGAAAGGATAGGAGTTGGCCTCTCCATTTTGATTTGATTTGACTTTAAAGCTTAATCTTGCATGCCCCGTCTCACAAGCAATCATTATTCATTATATATAATTCCAATAATTGCAAATTGTTTTATTTGCGTTCTAATATGTATGATTAAATTAAATAATTAATAATTTGTTAACTGGAACAATCTAGAAACTTCTTAACAAAAAGCTGCTACTTTAACCATATTTTCCACTCACTACCAATATTTTCCACCCACTATATATATATATATATAATTATTTATTTATCTGTACGTGTTCCAATGAAGCTTTTGTTTGTGCTTAGTAATTTATTTTCCACAAACTCTTCAGTAATTATTTTTTAACTCTCTCTTTTTGTTAATTTGTGCTCTAGCTATCAAATGTATGTATATAATAATAAATGACATTATCGTAAATTTATAACATGGATTTGTTATATCGTGAGAGACCCCAATCACATTTATTAGAGATGCGAGTTTGAACGTAAAATATATAAAGTTTGAACATAACATATAATGTTTTAATGACAAGTGTAAAATAGTAAACTTCTTTGATTTGATGTTAAAATCTAATTTAGCAATTTTTTTTAAATTAGCTTTAATTATTTCTTTCAAAAAAAACTTAATTATATCTTTGAAAAATCACGAAATACATTTTCACATTTGTAAAGTTTTGTATATATAGAAGAAAAACTTGAGTCAAGGTGTTATAATTCATAATGAATTTTTTATTATTGTTTGTTACAAGTTACTTGATTATCAAGAATATTTTATGTGATTAGTTTTCCGACTTCATAAATTATAAATCAAAGTTTCGAAATTGTCTTTGATTTAAAACTTAGTAGATAAAGAAATTGACTTTTAATTTTCTTTTATTTTAGTATTATAAAAAAAATGATTTTGCATACACTATGTCGATAATGATCTCATGTATCATTGTCATATATTGTCACAACTATAATATCAAATATTATTTATTTTTTTTTAAATGGGTGAATAGAGAAACAATAAAGATATAAAAATAACCACGTTTATACAAGTATACTATAGAAAAACAAATTACATCAAAATTTATTTATCTTATCGGATAAGTTTTCCGACTATGAAAATTATAATAAATCAAAAGTTGGAAGTAGTCTTCAATTTAAAACTTAGTAAACAAGAAAATCGAAGATTTTTTTTTATATTATAAAATTTGATTTCGTATATACTAACATATTTGTGATCATGATCGCACATATCATTAACATCACAACTACAAATGTCAAATTTTATTTATTTTTATAAAATAAAAAGAAATCAAACATGAATCACATGAATGTTTAGATAAACATTAAACAAAATAAAAAATAACTATGTGTCATACTAAAAAACAAAATTTAAAATAATGATTAAAGTTAAATGGAAAGTAATAATTATGATTATAGAAATAGACACCAAGCCTGAATCGAATTACCCCCAACAAATGGGAAACAAGTCATTAAATAAAGACCGTCTGATCATGATGGGACGGCTGGGAAGAAGACAAGTGTAATTGGGTAGATAAGAATATAAGATATTGTCAAACACGTGGCAGAAAATTTGGACCGTAGCTGGAGACAGCTGGGACGATGACATGTCAAAACGTTGACGTTTCACTTTCATGATCACCACGTGAAATAAAATATGCCAGCTGTTACTGTATATAAATTGAAGTTCTTTTTATTTGCGTAAGCCGACAGCGACGCCACGTGTCTTGTCTGTAATAGGTTAAAAACAGTGGAGAGAGTCTTTGTCTTTTTTATTTTATTTTATTTTATATCTCTCATAGAATTCTAAATTTATTATTATAAAAATAATAGAATTCTAAATCATGTCTTAATTTTTAAATTATGAATTGATTAAAAGGAATTTCAAAGTAGGCTAGTATTTTTTTTTTTTTTTTGAAACACAGTCAATTTTTTTTTCTTGTTTAATTATTCTAGATTTTGATGATAATTTTAATTACTCAAATCAAATATTTTGTCCTCTCCAACAACTGTTCTTTTTTTCTTTTGATTTTCATTTTTTTATTACTATTTTACTCACATTAATCATCATATTATGATTTACATGATATGGATAAATCATCTGCCATAACATTTTGAAAAACTTTTATTAAAAAAAAAAATTTAAGTTGTATTGCATTACCAATAATTTTCTTATACATATGTGTTTTCTTAATTGGGTAAGTCATTTCTATATATCACGGGAGAAAATAGTCTATGTCACGAGATCAATTATATTTATCTAGGATGCACCAAATTGTTAACATATTATTGTGAGATAGTTTGGGCAGACAGATTTCTATTGATTTTATCATATTCGAAGTGGGCCCATTTATTTTTATAAGCATTTAAAAATAATAATATGACATATAAGTATAAACAAAGAGAAGAAGTGTTGTGGGAAGCGAGTAGGTTTTGAAAGTGAAAGCTGAGAGTTAAATAGTTTGAGATTTTAGGGGAAATTATAGTGAGTCCCTTAAGGTTTGGTCTCAAGACCCGTAGATAGCAAGGTTTGAATATTCTATATAAAAACCATATACTTAAACGGGAGTTAAATGTTTTGTTAAGTTTATACATATTGACTTTTGTCCAAAATTCCGCTTTCATGATATAAATTTTTTTTAAGAAAATTAAAATAAAATAAACTACATAAAAAAATATAATAAAAAAGTAAAGTGGCCATGGTCCTTATAATAATTACAAAAATAATAATTATAATTTAATTTCTTAAAAAAACTAAAATGCAGTAAAATACGCCTCCTCCACTGGTTTGAGTCTCAAACCAGTGGTGACCGGTGATTGGTGAAGGCACCGGGTCTCTCTGCGAATCAATGAGGGGAGATGAGCCAGTAACTTAAAATCCCACTACCCTCTAACTTAAAATTCAAAACCGAACTCAAATTAAAACAGAAACATCAATATCCATTTCAGAGCAAAACCTCAAACTTTTAAATAAGAAGAGAGATGAGAGAGAAAGTGTGTGGGAGAGAAGAAATCATCGAATTCTTCCTTGTCAACATGGTGGAGGAGTAATCTCTACTTCCAAAACCTAGTTCAAGTCCATTTCAAATTCAAGACATTTAAAGTCATCAAAAAAAAAAACCCAACTCAAAGCCACAAAACCCATTCCAAAAACTACTATGAATACCACAAACCATACTCCACCCATCTCTTTAAATAATGATAACAATGAAGATGTTGATGACATTTGTTTTCAATTTCGATTGAAGAAGGTGTGACTTCCATAGACACCCTAGGGTTTGAGGGGCAAGAGAGTGTTTGTTGAGATGTTTTTTTTTCTATTTGTTAATAAAATGTTTTTAGTAAATAAATATTTAAAAGACCAAAATAGCCCTCCTTTACTTAGTTGTTAACAGAGCACCGTTAGTTGTGAGGGTGTTTATGTATAATATCCAAAGTTTTCTATTTAGATGTGTTGAGGTCAAACCTCAAGGGGTCCAATGTAATTTGCCTGAGATTTTATCTATAGAATATTTGAATGAAGACTTGGAAGCAATAATTGAGAACGTGGGGTGCAAAAGTGAGTGGGGAGGATAAATTGTCAAAAGAATGGCTTTTAAAAAAAATAAATGATTCTATGCTAATCATCTTGTGTGTGTTTTTCCCTTTCACTTTCTCTCTTGGATTCTCCACATCATCATCCTCTCACTTCTTATCAATGAATGGTGGGTGAGTTTACATACATATAGATATACACACGTTATCTTATAGGTATCTGCAGCTTAACCCAAATACGTCCATTATATGGAATGTTGAGATTGACAGTAAACATCGGACAACATTATGCAAGTATGTATACAATGTACAAAGAATACGAAATACAGAGAATTTTTCTTCTTCTTAAAATATTAAAATAATTCAATGTTTTAGGAGAGTAGAAAAGACTCGAACTTAAAACCTGGATGTAAGGATATATTATTGGACTAACATCATCTTATCGAAAAAAAAATTAAGGTGAGAAAGAACGGATTTAAACTTGAAGTCAAAATCTACCGGCTTTGACACTATATTTAGTAACTAATTGATCCATAAATTTAACCTGGTAATCAAAGACTCAATTATGTCGTGTTCATAACTTCGTTACTGCTTAAGACATAGGTCTATGAGATTTTTTACATGTTACTAAATCTTATAAAATTTGAAGTAGATATTTGGCATTTTTATACTATGCAATTCCATAACTTGAGTGGAAGAACACTATGGATTTCATAACTAATGCAATTAACTTGTATTTAGTTAAACTTGATCGGCTCGGTTTAAAAAATATATATTACAATATATATGACGATTATCATATACATATGTCCAAATTTTGTTTGAATTTAAACACCGAATTCTCATGCCCTATATGGGTCTAACAAATCAAAATTATATAATATTTGAGATCAGGATAAGATTATGACGAAGTCAGAGTTTTAAGTTTGATCAAATTTGAAAGGTAAACTATATAATTATCATTTTTAAGAAGTAAAAGAAAAGAAAGATTCAATTAATGATAAAAACTAAAAATGAGTTTTTCACGTAACTGCGGGGGCTATGTCGCGTTCATAACTTCGTCACTGTATAAGACATAGATCAATGAGATTTTATACGTTACTAAATTTTATAAAATTTGAAAGCGGATATTTGGCATTTTGTATTACGCAATTTCATAACTTGAGTGGAAGAATACTGTGGATTTCATAACTAATGCAATTAACTTGTATTTAGTTAAACTTGATCGGGTCGGTTTAAAAAATATATATTATAATATATATATATGATGATTATCTTATACATGTCCAAATTTTGTTTGAATTTAAACATCGAATTCTCACCCTATATGGGTCTATCTAACAAATCAAATTATTTAATATTTGATGTTGTTGTGCAAAACATTATTCACCAAATAGTAATTTGTGGGCATAAACATTGCCATTTCTACATCTTGTCATCATCTTGTTTATATTTTTTTTGTCCTTCCACAAACAAAGCAACAAAATTGGTCTTTCATGTGGGAATTTGTATCACTTCAAATTTTAATCATTGTTGATGAACAAGTACTTGAAATTAATTGTCTTTTTTTTTGTCATTGCTTTCCATCATTTATATATATGCTATCAATTTTGTGGCTGCTAAGCTAATTAAACTTTCTAGGAAAGCAAAATTTTGTCTTGGGTGTACTCAAAGAGTTTTTTGCTCACACGTTACTATTAAATGTAATTGTTGCTTTTGAGTTATATTACAAGGGTTTTTGAAAATTAATAAAAGAAAATAGTCTATTATTTTTTAAAATGGATCCAATGGATCCACTTAAGTATAGCCTTTGATCAATAACAAATAGTATTGGTAGATTTGTTTTTTGTTTGTTTTTGTGGGCGACGTTAATTTAATAAGAGATTTTCATATAATTGTATATCCCAAACACTACTCTTAAATGTTAAATCTGTTGATATTTTTTAAATTTGTATCTCTGAATGCCAATGATATTAATTTGGTGATATTAAGGGGTCGTTTGTTTTTTTCACTTAAGACTTAATGAGTCTGAATTGAACTCATTAAGTTGTTTTGTTTGTTTTTTTAAGTGATCAAACAACTTAAAAATATCAAAAAACAACTTAAAATAAAAAGTGAGAAATCCTGACTTTTAACTTAATTCCAAATCACTGGATTACAATTAAAATATTCTATTCCAAGTCTATCCTCCAAAAAAAGATATATTTCCAAATTTATATTAATTTAATATGGTATAAAAAAATTTCTTTTAACATATTTCTTATTTTAAACATGTTTTAGAAAAAAAAAAAAAACCTAAATGCTTTTCATAATGAAATTTTTCAGAGATTGAACAATTGAATTTCTCTCATACCAAATCTCGGTAAAAACTCTTTATTTATTTATTTTTATCTAACTATTAGTATAGTGCTAAATAAAGTTGTCTATCATATTAAGTAGATTTTGTGGCTCGAAAATGTTATAGAATTATTGTATATAAAAATCCAAGAACCTTTTTTTTATTTGGTTTCCGGTGCATATGATCCAGGAAACAAAAAAAAAACAAAAAAAGTTTCATGAATTATATTCACCGGAAACATAGACAACGTATAAAATTGAACTTGAATTTGAACTTTTTTTTTTGACAATAAATTTAACTTAAACTTTGTTTGCAGAACATGCAAAATTATATTCTTTGTTTAACTTTTTATTTTGTTAAATTAAACTTTGTTTGCAAAAGAAAAAAAAAACCCATACAAAATGTTATAAAGAATGGTGCATGTTAAATTACTTCTTTTAATTAGTATGAGTATAAATGTACAATTACATATTTTCAGACAGTTTTATTTTTAAAAAACAAACATGTTAACAGCACATTCAGATGTGGGGAAAAAAAAACAAACATGTCATTCAGATTCAGATTTCAGTCCCTATTCAGTCTTCAGAAAAATTCAGGACTGTTCAGTGTTCAGACAAAAAAACAAACGACCCCTAAATGTGGGAATCTCTCATTTGTAATGTGAAAGTAAATATTTGGATTACACCATTTACCCGTATAATTAATGGGCTGAATGTAGACTCTTTTATCATCAAACCACATTAAACGTTAGTGAAAACAAAAATTCAATACTTAAATAATGCCACAAAACACTCTAAAATGATGTGCTTATACTTTGGGAAAATCTCTTTGGTGCACCACTCGGTAGTGCATCCAGTTGACCGAAGATTTTCTAGCCATTTTCTTGTTGGTTAGATAGGCTAGCTTATTTTGATATATTAAAATACGTTACATTAATTATTTTATATATACATATATATTAATTATTGTATCTTGTGTGGAATGAAATATGAATAAGAGAATATACTCTAGCTCTTTTCTTTCATTTGGTTAGAATCTATAATCCTAATCAGTAGGTTAGGTCATCTACCCACAAAAAACAATTATATTTTGTGTTCTGATTAGTATTATATTATTATATATAGATAAAAAATAATATAGACCTAATTTAAAATTAGCAAAAAACATTAATTTTTTGGGATTAATATTTAAGTTGGGTAAGATTTTGGTATCTTGTGCTTTTAACTTATATTGCATGATCCAATGCGGTTGGAATTCAAAACAAATAAAAATCATGTGGTTGGTGAAAGGTTCATTATTGACTTCTTGGTCGAAGATAAAAGATGAAATAGCGTAACAATTTTGCTATGTAAATGATAATTAGGTCATAAATTAAATAAAAGGAAACATTTGTTTCAAATGTCATGTACTATTGTTTTTTTTTTTTTTGATAATTGTAAAGATTTTCGGGGCATGAGGAAATCAAACACTATATATATATGGCCTGAATGTCGTCTACTTCCAAAAATCGGAGATATCTACTTATACATGCTTGTAAAATTACCATTGTGAGACTTGAATCTACTAACTAAGTCGGGATGTGAAAATAAACGAAGATTTTCTATCTATAAACCTGTATTTCTTTAAGGCCCAATTAAAATGGGCCGGCAACCCGGCCCATTTCAAACCTATACCTTACCCAATTGCCATACCTGTATCACCACCACCAACACATTTTCAAATAAAATTGCTGATAATTAGGTCACAAAGTAGGTAATAAATTAAATAAAAGGAGACATTTGTTTCAAATGTCATGCACCTATTGTTTTTTTTTTTAAATAAGTACAAAGATCTTTGGGACATGACGAAATCAAACACTATATATACGCCCTGAATGTCGTCTACTTCCACAAACCGGAAAAATTTACTCTCACACATGTCTGTAAAATGACCATTGTGAAACTTGAATCCGTTAGCTAAGTCGGGATATGAAAATAAATGAAGAGGTTTATCTATATATATATATATATATATATATATATAGCCTATAGAACCGGCCAATTACTTAGAGGCCTACAACCCGGCCCATTTCAAACCTACACCTGTATCACCACCATTACCATCATCAACACATTTTCAAATAAAATTGCGGACTGAAGAATTACCAGTTTCGATACAGCAAATGGGAACCCGCCAATTCCCACATCAAACTCTAGTCTTCAAATCCGCAGTAATCTCTAGACTTCTCCTGTTAACGTTGATCGTCCTCTGGAGAACCCTTTTGAATCCCTACGACACTTCAGCTTCTCTCAACCCTGACGACTGTTTAATCGATGATCCACGGTGGAGCCGCCACCACCACCACCACCGTTCTTCAAACAACTCCATCGGCTCTAAAATCGAAAGCTCTATCGTTTGGGACAGTGTCTACTTTGTTCGTATTGTGCAGTGCGGGTACGAGTATGAGCAGACCTACGCGTTTCTTCCTCTACTTCCTGCTTGCATTTCTCTCTTGTCTCGAACAGGTACGTATAATATAATGTAACGATTTTTGCTTAAAAAGTTTACTTTTTTGTGGAGGATTGATTCATTTCTGAGGTGGGTTTGTTGGTTTGATTGCAGTTTTTGCACCGTTTGTTGCTGTTATTGGATATAGAGCTGTGTTGGGGTTGTGTGGATATGTTGTTAGTAATGTTGCATTCTTGTTTGCTTCGGTTTATTTTTACAGGTAAATTATTGGAATTTGAAAAAAAAAAATGGGTTCGATTTAGATTTTTTGATTAAATTAATGTCTTTTATCTTTCTTTGATTCTAACAGGCTTGCAGTTGTGATGTTGAAGGACCCTGAAGCAGCTTTTCGAGCTTCGATTTTGTTCTGCTTCAATCCAGCTTCCATATTTTATTCTTCAATGTGATGGTCTCATTCTTTTTTTTCTTTTTATCTTAAAATGATGTGCAATTGAATTAAATAAGTAATGTTTTATTTATTTCTATAATTGCAGATATTCAGAGAGCTTATATGCTTTATTTTCAGTTGGGGGATTGTACTATTTAATGTCCGGTTCGAAGAATATTGCTGTTATTGTCTTGCTCTCTCTGGTTGTGCAAGATCTAATGGAGTGCTTAATGCTGGCTATTTCTGTTTTCAGACTATGCATCGAGCTTATGATGCTCTTTTCCGGAAAAAACGAGGTTATGTAAGTTTGTTGTTTTCTTTAATTGGCATGTTCTGTTTATGTCAACTAATTTTAGCTGTTTGGTTAAATAAAATTAGATCCATCTTTATATTCATTTTATGTAAATGATTGCATTACTTTTCTTCCTGAATATGCATTTCAAATAGAGTTTGATCGGTGCCATAAGATGCAATAATGTGCATGAACTACAAATTGCTGTAGCTTTCCTTCTAGCATAAATGACTAATTGCATTGGCTAGGTAAGTAGGAAATGCTATTTTTTTCACCAAGGATTTACGATTTTCCATTTTGCTGTTTAACGAGTGTGAAAATGTTTTGTATACATGTTCTTAATATAAGTTTGTATAGAATTTTGGCATATATAGTATTAGTTGATATTGACAACAAACTTACTTAATTTGTGTAGTAGAGCTTCAACTTCTCATGTATCACAAATTTCTCCTGATTCTGTAGAGTTACCTTTAAATTTTCGCAAATGCATTTGACAAGATTGCTTCCGTAATAAATTTTTAATTTCTATGGCAGTTGGCAATCCTGGTTCTTACAGATGGAGCATTAAGATGTATATGTATTTTTATTCCCTTTATTGCTTTTCAAGTGTACGGTTACCGCAATCTCTGTCTTGGACGTTCTCTGGATGAAATGAGGCCTTGGTGCAAAGCAAGAGTACCCTTGCTGTACAATTTTATTCAAAGCCATTACTGGTAAATTCATTTAACTATCAAATTTAGTTTTTACCACATTAATCTTCCAGTTACTTTGTGTAATATTAATTGCTCTAGACAAAAAGCTGTAGCTTGCAGTCATATATACTTATTTGTAAGATCTGATGCTGGGATGATAGATTGATAGATTACCATGTCTAGATTTTCATTCCTTGTGTATAATTGCTCTATCTTACAGCAGAAGTTCTTTTCTGGTATTTTTGGATGCATCATCGGTATCTATTGTTCAACAAATGATCAAGAGCATACTTGATTAGATTTTTTGATAAGTGTAAGAATTGACTCTTATCCAAAATAGAATTAGTTTGATTATCTGCCTAGTATCAATGATTTCTCGTTTCTAGCTTCAGTATGTATTTGAAGTTCCTTGTTACGGTCCATCAATCTGTATACATTGCAATTATGTATTTTGATGTCCCGTATGCAATAAAAATGATAATTGTGTGTACTTCCTTTTTCCTATTATACCTTTGTTTTGAAAATAATAATAATAATAAAAATAAAGAAAAGAAAAGTGGATATTCAAGTTCAGGTATTCTACTAACATTAATGCTTTTTCATATTTAATGTCAGGCAAGTAGGTTTTTTGAGGTATTTCCAATTCAAACAGTTGCCAAACTTTCTACTTGCATCACCAATATTGTCTTTGGCACTATGCTCAATTACCCATTACGCGAAGTCACAGCCCATGCTTTTTTTCTCGTTGGGTTTTCAAGAATCTAATGAGGGGCAAGATTTCACTCCTCTGCTTTCTTCTTCAGGAACAGACCCAAAATCCTCTTCTAAGAAAAAAGGTATTTCTTTCAAATATATATTGGCTTGTGATTACCAGTTGACGCATTACTCCTGTTTTATGTAGGTGTAATATAATAGGTCAATTGTAAAATTTTAATAATAAACTCACCGGAAGATACCAATTAAATGATGTTTTGCTGGTGGCCTATCTTGAAAGTTTGAAAGGGACTTTTAATGTTTGATATTGTGATTTGATTTCAGTCTTTTCCACTTGAACCGTGGCACTTATTCTAGTGCGTTATTTGAAGATTTTACTAAGAACTAGATGTTTGATACAAGTATCAAACTGTTTGAGAAAATGCTTGAGAGAAGCGAAAACAGAATTCTGGAAAATACTTTTTTTCATTGTATGATGATAACCGAATACAAGAAGCTAATATATACTACTTCATACATCTAGAATCTTCTATAACAAATTAACTCAATTTCCTAGAATTAAGGAGAGCCAATCACATTGCCACCTCAGCTAAATTAGTTACAAACCTATCAGCTAAAGTTGACTAAATACAGCTGCAGATGCCAGCTCACAATTCCTCACTTTAGCTGATTCTTGAACCTTGACACCTTTGTAATACATGGCTGAGACTGATGCACCACATTAGCTAGTAGTGTACTGTTATGTAGTCTAGTTGAACCTTGTTGCTCACTGACTTTGGCTTGACCACTGTCTTTCTCATTTGAGCTTGTTGACAATCCTTGAGCTTGAACTTTGCTTACAACAGGGTTCACTCACATAGTCACATTCATATTCTAGTTTGTGTATAATGTGAATATCGATAATATTTTTCTTAGTAGTCAGTTGATCTTTAGTTCCAATTTTATTGCAACTTAATGTTAATTTTTTTCTAACAGCTTTCATTTTGATACAGGATATGAAAATTTGAGACAGAGAAAGCCTATATACAAAGGAGGAAATTCTGCTGAGCTTTCAGTAGACAATGGATCACCAGTGAATTCAGGATACTTGTCTACCTCTCTACTCCCATTTATTCTACATTTGGGTTTTATGACAGCCACTGCATTTTTTGTCATGCATGTGCAGGTTAGACTTGTCTTTATTCTTTTGTTGGCTTATGATTCCTCAATTTTTAGTTATAAAATGTAAACTGTTATGAGAAATGTTAGCAGTTGTTGCTTTTGTATTGGATACATATCTTCTTTGTGGAGCATCCAGTCATGTGCACAAATTTTCATTATAAAGCATAGGAGTTAGAACGGAAGAAGTTGCAAATTAGTGGGTTAAAAGGTGGTACTTAATATTCTGAATGCCTCTCAAATAAGGAAAAACTTGTGAAAACATTAATTTATCTAACGATGTTAATGATAAACTTGCTATTGTTTAGTTCGTCTAAACTATGTATTTTTTTTTTATGAAGCTATTGATATAAGTGGAAGCTATTGATATAAGTGAAAGCTTCTGCCCTTCAGCATAATTCCACAGGATTTGTAGCATAGGAATTCTTCTATGATGATGAACATTTGTGGACCATTTAGAAGAGTGACATTTTAAGACGATATTTCTTCGGTTGCCTATCTACATGTTTCTTTACTGCTCCATTCCTGTTAGCTAAGGATGGCTATTATGCATTACAATTTCTGATGCTTTATCGATTGACAGGTTTCCACACGATTCTTGTCTGCAAGTCCTCCTCTTTACTGGTTTGCTTCATATTTAATGATTTCGCCTGGTACGGGTAAGAGATGGGCATATTCGATTTGGGCATACTGTGCAGCATACATTCTTCTTGGAAGTTTACTCTTTTCCAATTTCTACCCATTTACTTGATAAAGCTTCTATATGGTGTCTTGTTTTGGATATACAAATCGGGAGTTTCTGTCTTGGTGACAAGTTCTTGCCATTTTTCTCGGCCCTTCCTGAAATCTGATATGTAAAATATTCAAACACAACTCCTTTGAAAATATGTATTAAGCGGTTGAGTAAGCAGCCCAAAAATCTATAGAAATGAGTAGTTATTCGCATTTTTGATTTATAACAATTTGTGTCTAATCCCAAATTGTCTTAAAAGGCGAGGTTCGTGTGTGTGTGAGATCCTCGCTTGTGGATGGGGAGGCCATGGAGTGGTGGTTTACGGTTGGATTGAAAACAAGCAAGCGGTTTTCTGGTTTTTGGTGTCTTGAAGGTGAAATTGAATTGACATCCAATCTTTATTTATGTCCTTATAACTGAAGTGAATTGAAGAGCATTGAATTGATTGTTGTAACAGCCCTTGTGGAATGTAACATTTACTTCCCTGCATATAAATAGGACTTGCATTGTGGAACCCTCAATTTGACAGCAAAATGGACATGAGATCGAATTTAAAATGTTTTCTCGTGATTCTTGAACAATTTCCTGTAATGTGAATTCCTTGATCGTTTAATGACATTCCAAGGACAATGATCTTTGCAAACATTCGCTCGTGGGAGACCAGAAACTTTTGTGGTTGTTCAATGTTGATGTTATGGAAAACAGCCCGTTTTGATTGCTATGCTCTGTGGGGAAAGAAGAAATATTTCAAAGCTTATGATGTTAGTGGTTATGATTGTGTGCTAATATCTCAAAGAAAATGGTCTTCATGCAATCGACGCAAAAAAAGACGGTAACTGAATTATTACAAAACTTAATTGGGATTAATTAGTTATTGATGAAATAATTTGTATCTTCAAATATTTGAAAGCCATTGTTATTGAATTTTATTTAAGGGTTAATATCATTTGAGTCCCTAAGTATTGTTAAAAGATCACATTTTTAAACGAGTCTAATTTTTTATTAACTTTTTCCCTGTCTTTTGAAAAGTATATCAAATAGGTGTTAGTCAGCTATCAGTCAAACTTAATATTTTCAAGGGTATTTTTGTTTTTTAACCAAGAATATGCCATGTGTCATAAAAATAGAAATAAAAAAATCAATAATATATATTTATATAATTTAACAAAAAAAAATCCAAATATTTATATAATAAAAAATAAAATGTTTTAAATCTCCACCATCCAATCTTAGATGGACGGTGGAGATTTATTTATTTAAACAATAAAAAATAATTATATACAAAATGAAAGCTTCTCTCTCTCTTTCTCTCTCTCTCGCTGGTTCTCTTGTTCATTTGAAGATCCAAAGGTTTTCAAACATCCCTCCATCTTCAGTCACCTACCTCATCTTTCAATCTTTCATCTTCCAGACCCGATCTTCACCTCCATCTTTCAATCACCTACCCCATCTTCCAAACCCTAATCATCAACCACCCATCTCTCCACCTTCAATCATCGTGAACCAGCTTTACCCTCCTCTCATCTCGTCGGCGATTGGACCCATACCCACCCCTCCATTTCGCCACCTGTAGAGCTCCACCCCTCACCTGTCGCACGAACCAGAACCGATGAGACCCATCCCTCATTGCACCACCGCGAACCTGCTTGAACCCTCTCATCTCGCCGCCCGAATTTGACACCGATGGTGGATTTGGATTCGAGACTGAATTCGTTCTTAGTGAATCTGGAAAGAAGATTGGATTTTCCAACTCCCGAATCTCCAATTAAAACCACTTTGAATATTCGTATTTGGGTTTGATTTTTATAGAATTGTTTCTTTAATTTTTTGGTGATAGTGATGTTTGGATTTTCTATGATATTGGATTGTAGAGAAACTTTGACTTCTAGTGTTTGGTGGATAGGTGATAGCAGAAATGTTTATTTCTGATGTTTATGGGTTGTACAGATGATGAACCTCTTTGAATAATCTTTGGATGTGTCTGGATCAAGTGGAAGCTTTGTGTTGTTGGTGGATTGAGAGAGATGAGATCGAGGGAGATGATCTGGGTTTGATGATGGTGGTGGATAATTGTGGTTTGGGGTTGACAGTGGTGTTTGAAGTTGATGATCTGGGTTTTTCATTTTCTAACTTTTTCTTTTGGTTGAAGGTGAAGATGATGAAAGGAGGAGGAGGAGGATGATGATTATTTTATTTTATTTTTGGAAAAAAAATGTTTTTTAATTATAATTTTTGTTAATAATTTTAATTGTGTTTTTAAACTCTTTAATTAAAGTTAAAGGTAAGCCGGTCAATTTATATATATTCTGTCACATTTGACTGTTAAAAAAAATCAGAAGGAACTATTTGATATACTTTTAGAAGTCAGGTAAAATTTTACTAAAAAAGCAAACCCATTTCGTTTAAAAATATGATCTTTCGGCAATACTTAGGGACTCAAAGCAAACCCATTTCGTTTAAAAATATGATCTTTCGGCAATACTTAGGGACTCAAATGATATTGACCCTTTATTTAAAGCAATTAAATCATAATCCCTTATAACTTTTTGTTGGGTGAAAAAGGAAGAGTACGTTTAAACTTTAATGTAATATAACATTGAGAGTACTACAATTTAGTTTGCCCAAGTCATACATTTTATGTCAGGTGTAATATTAATTGGCGAAGTCTCCTGAGACCAGAAAAGTGGGATCGAACCCAGATTCTTCCACCAAACTTTCTCTTACTTTCTGTATGATGAGTTAAATTGCCCATAATAAGAAAAAAAAAACAAATAACACATATTTTTTAACAAATAACTTAAAATCAAAAATATAACCAAGAGAAGATGAATAAAATTGAGATCCGAAGAGAAACAACAGAACCCTTCCTTTGCATTTAATTACCACCCAACCCTTTATGTCTCACCAAAAAAAAATAGTCGAAAATCTAAATTTTCATAGAAAACTTTTAATCCTACAAAATTGTAAATGATGGTGGTTGAATTCCGAGTCAAAGCTCACAAGAATCAAAAATATTTTTCTTTGATTTTCAGGCATCATTATCCGTATGGTATGGATTTATCATACGTTAGTACTTTACATTGAATTGTAAATAGGACAGACAGATCATAAATGATAGGGTTTGCGGATATTTTTATATCAATTATTTTTTCCACTCCAATGGTCTGTACCAAATTTTACATCAAAAGGTTATCTTTAAAAAATATTTTTTTAATAAATTTTTATAGTGTCTTATTTTATACTGTAAGGGGACATGTTAACACTACCCATTTTTAAATTATTATTAAAGTTTAACATTAACTAAAATTTTAATTTATAAATAAATTATATATATATATATATATATATATCAATATTGTGTTATTTTTTAGATCTTTTAACGGTACATTTTTTTGAAATAAATATTGTTGTAATTAAATATCAGAAGGTTAAATTAGAAATTAAAAAATATATAAAGTAAGATTTGATTATTAAAAAAATAATAAAAAATATTTGGTGTGACAAACTGTGCAAACACCAAATTACACAAAATATCTGGTTTGGGAATAGCTTAAAAAATAAATATCACTTTTCTGAGGTGACATTTTAACAATGTCACTGATTTAATAACTTATGTTAAAAGACACATATTATGGTGAACGGACAAAAATACCCTCGATAGTTGTTCCACATCAGATTTTTACAGTGACAAAGTTGTGAAGTAGAGAGAGAAAGTCCAGTTAAAACCCAGGTAATCACTCGAATGGTGACGGAATGGCACTACGCAGATGCATTCGGGGGTCGAGCTCCTAGCTGAGCTCGCGGTGCTTTTTTTTTTTTCGAGTAGGGAAGATGATGAACAGTACTACAAAAAACTCAGAGACTTATGTAAAAGGCTCAGAGACTAATTTAAAAGTCTCATACACTTTTTACAAAAGGCTCGGAGACTACTTTAAAAAGCTCAGACAGTTATATAAAAAGCTCGGGAAGTTATTTAAAAAGCTCAGATAGTTATCTAAAAGGCTCGGACAGTTCATGAAAAAGCTCGGAGACTCATTACAAAGGCTCGGACAGCTCATGGAAAAGCTCGGGGACTCATTAAAAAAGTTCGGAGATTCAAAATTGACAAAAATAATATTCTTAAACAAAGCTTGGACAACAATTTAAAAAGCTTGAACAGTTCATGAAAAAACTCGGATACTCATTAAAAGCTCGGACAGTTCATGAAAAGGCTCGAAGATTCAAAATTGACAAAACTAATATTCTTGAAAAAAGCACGGACAACAATTTAAAAAGCTCGAACAGTTCATGAAAAATGCTCGAAGACTAATTAAAAAGGCTCGGAGATTCAAAATTGACAAAACTAATATTCTTGAAAAAATCTAGGACAACAATTTAAAAAGCTCGGACAGCTCATGAAAAAGCTCAGAGACTTATTAAAAAGGCTCGGAGATTCAAAATTGACAAAACTAATATTCTTGAAAAAAGCTTGGACACAGTGTTAAAAGTCTCAGAAACTCAGATCTTCATCGTTTATACACAAATTTTTCATAAATTAAAACCCTAACAAAAAAAAATCGGACAACAATTTAAAAGGCTCAGGATAGTTTTAAAAAACTGAGATAGGAAACTGATCAGATGAGTTGTCTTATGTAACTATATGAACGTCGAACTCATTGAAGAAGAAGAAGAACTTGGGATTTCAGTTGACAGAGCTTTTCACTTTAAGATAGTTAGAGAGAGAAGATAATTTATAAATGTGTACAGTAAGGGTATTTTTGGAAGTCACTTACTTTGGTGTATTTTAAACTTAAGTTATTAAAGTGGTGACTCATGTGCAACATCAACTTAAAAAAGTGACATTTTCCACCAATTCCACGGTTTGGGAATTGCAATTTGGTGCATTTGAACCAATTTGGTGTCCCATTCGAATTGGCTTAAATACACTTACCTCCCCTGAGTTTGGTATAAATGAGATTAGAGACTAAAATCGAACTAATAAAAAGACTAAATTACTCTTAGTTATTAATTTTTTAAATAAAAGTAACATTTTTATATAAAAAAAAATAAATTGAATTGCCATGATCGGTCTTCAATTCTTCATTGATAGCAAAGTTTTCTATTTCTTCTTCTACGAAACAAAAAATTAATTTGGCCAATATTTCGTGTCTCTCTACGACAACCATTTAATTATTTCTTTGCAAAAGCCTATAAGTTACAACAAACCCAGTTGCTTTCAATTATTAGGAAGTTCTAGCTCTAGCGAAGTACATAGCTAGAAGCCTAGAAAATATGATTTTAGTGAAAGTGTTTTTAAAAAACTACAATAAATGAGAGGACCACGTGATATTATTTATGGAATAGAAAATAAAAAAAGATTGTTTTGTGACTTTTATCGGTACCAATGTGTGAGAGAGAAAGTGAGAAAGAAATGCTATTATAATTAAGGATTCAATAATATTTGTAATTAATGTTTTACTTGGATGGGGATTGGGAAGCAAAATATAAAAGCATTTTAATTAGTAGAATTTCTTGACCATGAATAGATAATAAGGTAAAAAAAAATTCTTCAATACAATTATCTAACATAAATACTGAAACTTATATTGTAAAATTATTCTTTTTTTAGAGATTATCGAGGTGAATTTCTTAATTCTCTCCTACAAATGTAGACTGTAATTTCTTATAATTTTCTACCAATGTTATTACCCATAAAATAAATGAGGAGAGAGAGTGAAATAAATATTTTATGGTGAGTGGTTATAATGTAATACTTATTTTTTTTTAAATAATTACATTTGAGAAGAGAATATGTTTTTTTTAAATACAATTTAGATCCATATATTAAGAGAAATGTTTATATGTCATTAATAGAAACACAAAATTATATAATAGTAATAGAGATGCTGTAATGTTTTAAGTTGATCAACTTCTCCCAATTTTATTGCTTTCTTTTTTATGTTCAGATATATTATAATCTTCTTTAATTTTATTAAGATACTTATAAAGATTATTCAAATATCATTGGTAAATTCATAAACATCATAATGAAGTAATTAAACATAAATTTTAAATATATATATATATATATATTCATAAAGTTATATCTTGTAGACTCAGGGAGAAGTCAGGATGTTGGCTTCGGGGGGCCAAACAAAAACAAATATTCAAGTTAACGCAAGAAAAATATACTAATATTTAAAAACCAAATATAATATTGTTTAGATTGTGACGAAGATGAACCGATGTTTTAATTCTTTTGTAAAGTCCATCAATTGTCGATGACTTTCTCATACGAATTCGAAGATCAAAGAAATATGTAACACGTTTTTATTTTGTTTTAAACTATATATATAATTATACAGAGAGAGGTCATGATGTATTGGAAACTAAATCCTGAAAAGAGTAGATTTTCGCTCCCACCTTAAGTGCGGGTTTAATGATTAGGAATCCTAATGAGGGAAAATAAACTTAATGGGGGTGTATTGGATTGAGATTTTAATGGATAAATTTTGGGTACAAGAATTTTATGGATTTGTATGATTTTAAAGACTATTAAGATTATATATACTAGACTTTTAGGATTCTGAAAGAGTTTTTAGACTTTATTCATAGACTTTTATGATTATCTAGATTTTATTTCAAGATTTTTAAGATTTTTTTTAAAGTTAACATTTTTACTTCTCTGACTTTTTCTACTTCTTCAAGAATCTCTTAATTGGGCAACGAATTCAAAACAATCATACTATCATAGCCATTTCCACGTCTAAACACTTGGAGTAAAAATTTATAAGTGCACACTTCACATAGTGATGAAACACCAAACCAAACTTCCACACAAACCTTTGACATTGCCTACCCTCTTCAACTTTTCCACTAATAGAACAAGACGGAATAACAATGGAAAATACAAACTCATTAGGTCGCAAATTGTCTACGGAAACCATATCTTTGAACAATTTAAGATTTTCCAACAATAATCCATTATGAAGGCACCCAGTCATCAATGCACCATATGACACAACGGTTCCCTGGCGCATATTATCAAACACTTGGCGTGCAAGTGATATCTGGTCACATTTTGAATGAAAATTGATTAAAGAGGTCGCTTATGCTACATTTTCATTCCTGGGTGATTCATTAGCTGTGATTGCAAGTGTATGGACTGTTTTTTCGAGTTTTAAGTTCTTTGAATCATCGGTGACTTTAAAGAGTTTGATGGTGTCTTCAAGAGAGAGAGGTCCTGGGTGCTTTTGTTTAAACACCATAGATACAACTTTGCCAGAAACTGGAAATTGCGAAGAAACATCAAATAGAAATCGAGGTCTTAATTTTAATTTTCATTTATTTATTGTTTTTGTATTTTTTTATATATAAAAATTGATAATATATGTAGAGACTAAAACGACTTGAGTTTGTAGAAAATTACACCCATATGTGTTGAACTCCCACCACATGTTTGATAAAAGCACTTAATGCCCTCCATATGTGTTGTATGCTGCATCACATTAACCTTTATTGAGTTTAGGAGATGATCTGGGAAGATGGCGAAGATTTGGGAAGATGAAGCTGATGTTGAGAGATAGAGTTAAGAAAAAAGTTTAGAAAGTATTGTGGGAGAGTTAAAGACAATTTTGGAGTCAAGCTATTTATACATATCACTGTAAAGTCTGAAAATCCATTTTGTCATAAAATCCTAAAAATCTTGATCTCAATCCAATACTACCAGACAATTTGGTGCCTCTTGAAAGTGTAGATCCAATACCACAAGACAATATGAACTTCTAAAAAAACTCTTAAAAGTTTTGATCGAATATCATCAGATTTATCTAACTTATTAAAAAGTCTTAATACAATACTACCAGATTTTTCCTTTCTAAAACTGTCTAACAAAATCTTAAACCAATACACCCCTCTTAATTCCTTAGTTGTAATTACTATGTTAATTAAAATCAGTTAGGAATTAGATTGCGTGGGTCACAAACACAAATATGGAATTACAAATAAAAAAAGGTTATGCCAGACCCTTCCTTTATTTATTGTAATATTTATGTTTTAAATTAATGATTGTGTTTATAATTAAGAAATAATAGAGGGTTTCATTGGATATATTACATAGTATTATAGCAACATTCAAAAAACCTAAAACATTTTTGTATCAATTTTTTTTTGGGCGCACTTAATTTGTTTGTACATTGTTCATAATATTTTAGGTTAAATTCATTTAAATCCCTCTAGTTTGACCTGATACACAAACAAGTTCGCGATTTTCAATATTATATATACGTCTATCTAGTTTCCAAAAATATGTATTTTAGTCCCTACGGTCCAATTCCGTTAGGGTTTTCAAAGATTCTGTCATTGTTAAAAGGGTAAAATGGTAACTTACATAACAAACATTAAAATCCGATTGAAAGGTAATTATTAATTAATTTAATTAAAAACAAACATTCACTATCTTTCACTTACCAAACCCCATTACCAACATATGCTATCTTCGTTTCGCTTAAAAAAAATTAAAAAAATAAAAAATCATTTCTTCTTCAACACACAAGCCAATTCCCTAGCTGGCAACACCACCACTCTAACACCAAACCCACCGAGATCACACCAATCGCCACCCCTACAAGCGCTAATCTCTTCCTTCCCGCTGTTCGATCTTCTCTCGTCGAGGATCTCTTCTCTTTCTTCCTATCTCTCTTTTCCCTCTTCTTTTCCTTTGATAAAGGGGTGGTCGCCGCCGTAAGATGAAAGGATAGGGTTTCACAACAGTGGCAGCGGGTGTGGTTGTGGTAGATGGATTTGGTTGGATTTGAACCAATGATGGTGTGGTTGATTGGTTTTTGGTTTTGGATTTAAGGGTTAGAGTATGGTGACTGGCATAAATGGTGGTGGGTTTTGGAGATGGATGTGTTGAAATCCATATTTTTTTCAATTGATTCAGTTTCCTGTTGCTGGTAAAAAAAAATTGATTGCAGTTTCTTGTTTTGATACTAGTGAATGGATTAAAAATCAGTGGTTTCAGGTTGATTTTGATCGACTTCTTATTGTTAAGGTCATTGTGTTGGAGGGGTTTTGGTCGAACTTGATCCCAATTCTTGATTATTATTATTTTTAAATGTGGTGTGATAATCTTGGGCTGAGTTTTTTTGTGGTGTGGCATTTGGGTTCTGTGTTCTAATGGTGGTAATGATGCCAATTCTTAGTTTTGGGTTTTTTGGTGGTGATAATACTGGTCAGGTTTTGGATCTAGGCGTTGGTATAGTGTACTGGGTTTGGGTTTGATGATGATGTTAAATCAAATTTATTTATTTAAAATTTAAAAATAGAGATGATGATGATGTTAAATTAGAGGCGGCAGAGGGTTATTTGACCCTGTCTCCACTGAATAATGGTGTAAAAGGGGGCCGGCCCGGCCCACATCGGCACGCCCCCCCGGCCCGTTTTCCTAAATGGGGGCCCGGCACTGCTCGCCGGTACGGCCCTTCCGTGCCGTGCCGCGTTCCGTGCCGGCCCGTGGGCCAATTTGGCAGGCTAAATGGGCCGGCCCATATTTTTTTTATATATTATTATTTTTGTATAATAAAAAAAATGTTTATAATAAATTAATAATAGATTATAGATACATTTTTTATTTTATTTAATGAATTAATTCAAAAAATAAATAAAGATAAAACATGAAAGAAAAAAAAAGTAGATAAAAATATGAAATGAAGAATTATTTATTTATTTCGGACTTTCAGTATTACATATTTACATGATTGCCTCATTAAAAACCTTACCAAGAAAACCCAATGGGATAAAAACTTGGTAAGGGAAAAAGAGTGCAATCGTATTACAAGTTAATGTACATGTACAACCTAGTTCTGGACCTGGTTACTGGCGGAACCCTCATCGACATATAAATTGGAGAAATTTTGAATAAATTGTTCATCTACCGTTTCATTTTGCATCCTCTTTCGAGCATGCTCCCAATCCCGAATGCATATTAATACCTCCACCATCTCTGGAGTCAAACAATTTCTTCTTGGTTCAATAATTCGTCCACTCGTGCTGAATGCCTGTTCTGAAGACACAGTGGACACGAGGATAACCAGTATGTCACGTGCTAAGTGTGACAAGACCGGATACCTGTAGCTATAGGTCTTCCACCATAACAACAGATCAAAATTCTCCGTGTTTTCGTCGGCATCAAACTGTGCTTCAAGGAACCTATTCAGTTCGGCACCAGAAGATGCAGCAAATCGTGTAGTTGAAGAAGAAGAACTTGCTGATTTGTCTTTTTTCCGGCGTTTGAGAATGCTCCAACTTGTCGGCAACGGTTGTCTGTCAGTAATCTGTAATCTGTTTCAAATGTCAGTAATCTGTTCGGAATAATCTATTGACAATTTATTACCAGTAAACTCAAGCAAATATTCTAAACCAGCTAATTTAATTCTAGGATCTACTATAACACCTAAGGCATAAAGGAAAGGCATTTCAGACCAGTATTTTTTAAACTTGGTCTCCATGGCAACAACTGCATCGCCAAGCAAGTCATCTTCCCTATAAGTGTTTAACATGTCAGACATTTCCACAATCTGATGGATTGCCTGGGAAGATGTGGGGTAGTAGACCCCAGAAAGGGTTACAGTGGTATTGTAAAAAACCTGTAAAAATTCAACAAAAATCTTTGCCACATACCAATAGTCTGGTGTCAGTGATTGAGCAGGTGGACAGCCACTTTCGGCCAATTTCATGTTATAAAAACCTGAAATAGTTGTATCATATTCCAAACAATTTTTCAGCATTAAGTAAGTAGAGTTCCACCTTACCGGCATATCAGTTTGGAATCGTCGGGGTCGAAGACCGTTTAATGTACAGTGTCTGCCAAATTCTTGAAATCTTGGATTAGAGCTACCGATCCAAGAAATGGCATCTCTGATGCGTTCTATACTATTGCTTACTTTCTTCAAACCAGACTGTACAACTAAATTTATGATATGACATGCACAACACTGGTAGAAGAAATAACCCCCAGCTTGCGGGATGTTTCTTTCAGTAAACAATGAAATAGACTTAGTATTTGCGGGATTATCTAATGCATTATCTCATCGCATCCTCTCTATCACATTAGATAATGCATCGGCAAATACTAAGTCTATTGCATTGTTTACTGAAAGAAACATCCCGCAAGCTGGGGGTTATTTCTTCTACCAGTGTTGTGCATGTCATATCATAAATTTAGTTGTACAGTCTGGTTTGAAGAAAGTAAGCAATAGTATAGAACGCATCAGAGATGCCATTTCTTGGATCGGTAGCTCTAATCCAAGATTTCAAGAATTTGGCAGACACTGTACATTAAACGGTCTACGACTCCGACGATTCCAAACTGATATGTCGGTAAGGTGGAACTCTACTTACTTAATGCTGAAAAATTGTTTGAAATATGATACAACTATTTCAGGTTTTTATAACATGAAATTGGCCGAAAGTGGTTGTCCACCTACTCAATCACTGACACCAGACGATTGGTATGTGGCAAAGATTTTTGTTGAATTTTTACAGGTTTTTTACAATGCCACTGTAACCCTTTCTGGGGTCTACTACCCCACATCAGATTGTGGAAATGTCTGACATGTTAAACACTTATAGAGAAAATGACTTTCTTGGCGATGCAGTTGTTGCCATGGAGACCAAGTTTAAAAAATACTGGTCTGAAATGCCTTTCCTTTATGCCTTAGGTGTTATAGTAGATCCTAGAATTAAATTAGCTGGTTTAGAATATTTGCTTGAGTTTACTGGTAATAAATTGTCAATAGATTATTCCGAATAGATTACTGACATTCGAAACAAGTTGATCGAAGTTTTTAGTATTTATGAGCTCAGGTTTGGCGGCATTCACACGGAACCATCACCAGAACCGAACAGACAACCGTTGCCGACAAGTTGGAGCATTCTCAAACGCCGGAAAAAAGACAAATCAGCAAGTTTTTCTTCTTCAACTACACGATCTGCTGCATCTTCTGGTGCCGAACTGAATAGGTTCCTTGAAGCACAGTTTGATGCCGACGAAAACACGGAGAATTTTGATCTGTTGTTATGGTGGAAGACCTATAGCTACAGGTATCCGGTCTTGTCACACTTAGCACGTGACATACTGGTTATCCCCGTGTCCACTGTGTCTTCAGAACAGGCATTCAGCACGAGTGGACGAATTATTGAACCAAGAAGAAATTGTTTGACTCCAGAGATGGTGGAGATATTAATATGCATTCGGGATTGGGAGCATGCTCGAAAGAGGATGCAAAATAAAACGGTAGATGAACAATTTATTCAAAATTTCTCCAATTTATATGTCGATGAGGGTTCCTCCAGTAACCAGGTCCAGAACTAGGTTGTACATGTACATTTACTTGTAATACGATTGCACTCTTTTTCCCTTACCAAGTTTTTATCCCACTGGATTTTCTCGGTAAGGTTTTTAATGAGACAATCATGTAAATATGTAATACTGAAAGTCCGAAATAAATAAAGAATTCTTCATTTCATATTTTTATCTACTTTTTTTTTCTTTTATGTTTTATCTTTATTTATTTTTTGACTTAATTCATTAAATAAAATAAAAAATGTATCTATAATCTATTATTAATTTATTATAAACATTTTTTTTATTATACAAAATTAATAATATATAAAAAAAAATTTAAAAAAAATTATGGGCCGGCCCATTTGGCCCGCCAAATTGGGCCACGGGCCGGCACGGCACGGAAGGGCCGTGCCGGGCCCCCATTTAGGAAAACGGGCCGTGCCTGGCACGGCCCGTTTTGCTAAACGGGCCAGGGGGCCGTGCCGATGTGGGCCGGGCCGGCCGCCTTTTACACCATTACCACTGAATATCTGCTCACATTTTTACCCTAATATTTTTATACATCAGTAGTTCAATACTGTTCACTATCTCATTATAAATTTATAATAATCACAGTAGGCTTTACTTGATCCCTATAACATTCTGAGCATGAGAATCAATGGTATAGCTATGATTTAGTGTTAAGATTGTACTAAATTAAATTTTCATGTCTTAATATTTAAATTATTAGACATCAAAAAATGCATAAAAATATTAAGTCATTTCCAAAAATAAGTTAAAAAAAATGAGCTGCAATATTAGCACCCCTAGTCTATCGCAAACCTAACCCCTCTCAAGATAGCCTCTATCTCTTCCTCGGTGCCCTCTTTACGACTCTGCCACTCGCTTGGTCAGGGACTTTTGCCTCTCCCTCCAATCTCACTTGGTGGAACTTGAGCATTGCCCTCCCAAGTTGGTGGAATTGGGATTTCAGAATAGCCGAGACCATTGGCATAGATTTCTGTATTAGATTTTTTTCTATTTTGTTTTTTTACACATCTGTCAAACAGATATTTATTTCAATTTTGCTTTTGATTTGCGAAACAGATGACAATTCTTCAATTTCTGCACCCATTAGATCTATTTACTATGATGCGTCAATCAGTGTCGGCA
The DNA here is from genome assembly GCA_033220585.1 of Dipteronia sinensis. Lineage (NCBI taxonomy): Eukaryota > Viridiplantae > Streptophyta > Magnoliopsida > Sapindales > Sapindaceae > Dipteronia > Dipteronia sinensis. The sequence continues at coordinate 70,846,872 of CM065639.1, read as the reverse complement.
AAATTTATCGTTGTTGATTTTGGAGAGATATCCATTGGTTTATGTATTAGGGATTTTTCCATGGGTACTATTCGTCCAATTTTTCCACCTGGAAATTGGAATGGGACGTTCATTTTGTCCCCACTGGAACTGATTTTAAATCAGCATAGCAATAGTCAAGGGACATGTCAACAAGGACGTTGGTTTGTTCCCAACATAATCAATTGCTTCCTTGTTGGGAAAAAAATACAGTTGGGAACAAACCAGTGTCCTTATTGATATGTCCCTCGACTATTGCTATGTTGATTTAAAATCAGTTCCAGTGGGGACAAAATGAACGTCTCATTCCAATTTTCAAGTGGAAAAATTGGGCGAATAGTACTCGTGGAAAAATCCCTAATACATAAACCAGTGGATATCTCTCCAATATCAGCAGCGATAAATTTTGCCGACACTGATTGACGCATCATAGTAAATAGGTCTAATGGGTGCAAAAATTGAAGAATTGTCATCTGTTTCACAAATTAAAAGCAAAATTGAAATAAATATATGTTTGACAGATGTGTGAAAAAACAAAATAGAAAAAAATCTAATACAGAAATCTATGCCAATGGTCTCGGCTATTTTGAAATCCCAATTCCACCAACTTGGGAGGGCAAAGCTCAAGTTCCACCAAGTGAGATTGGAGGGAGAGGCCAAAATCCCTGACTAAGCGAGTGGCAGAGGCGTAAAGAGGGCACTAAGGAAGAGGCAGGGGCTATCTTGAGAGGGGTTAGGTTTGCGGTAGACTAGGGGTGCTAATATTGCAGCTCATTTTTTTTTAACTTATTTTTGATAAAGACTTAATATTTTTATGTATTTTTTGATGTCTAATAATTTAAATATTAAGACATGAAAATTTAATTTAGTACAATCTTAACACTAAATCATAGTTATACTATTAATTCAAATGCTCAGAACGGCTTTACTACTGGTGTGTAAAATGAGCAGTATTGAACTATTGATGTATAAAAATATTGAGGTGAATATTATTTTAGTCATTCTAGTTTGAGCTTAATACACAAACTAGTTATTCCAGTGTAGGCTGCGAAAAAAAAATGTGAAGGCTGCAAAAAAAAATGTCAGCCATGAGGGTCTGACCTTCGGGGAAAAAGGGAACACCGAGAACAGCGGAAATGGGTTTCTGAGCTTCACCGGGCCATTGAGCATCAGACATTTGAGTGGGCCATTGATCAGAAGCAAGGTTCATGGAGTAATCAGGGGAACCACCTGAATAATCAATCGGTTGCACCATCTCTTCTTCCTCTGCTTGTTTAGCTTCCTCAGGTTCCCTATAGAAGAAAAAATCCACCTTCACACAGAAAAGATACGTATATTAGATTTTGAAAGAATGGTTCAAAAAGACAAAAAAGTCTATATGTTACTTTCTGAAACACTGAAAATTTAAAAACTGAAATTGGTGACTGACAACAATTAAACATGTACTTACCATGACATCCCATTTGTGGCCTGGACGAATGGTACCACGCATCTGTAGCACCATCCTAGCTAAGAGCCAGAACAGACAACCAATGCTGTGCTTTCCCTTGTTATTGGCTGGAATACCAATATCAACATAACGCATTGGTGAGTCGGTATCACAGAAGGCAATGGTGGGAATGTTTCCAAGAGCAGCTTCCTTAATTGGCTGCAAGTTCATAATAAAGGGTAAACATAAGATACCCATAAAAACTATCAATACAGTCAGCCAGTGACTAAAATGATCACATAAAGAAGAATAATAAAGGGACAATATCTACCTGGTGATCGGTTCTTGGATCGGTAAGGATCAAGAGACGAGGCTCACTGAAAGAGGTATGGAGCTGATTTGTGAATGTACCAGGAGTGTGCCTTCCAGCAATAGCATGAGCACCAGTGTACTGAGCAAACTTCAGAACAGCTCTCTGACCATAAGGCCTGGCAGACTGGACAATAATGTCCTGAGGGTTCTCAATTGCAACAATAACTCTAGCTGCCGTCTGCAGCTTCTCCCACATCTAAAATAAACCATTTAAGTAGTCTCTAAAACACCCAAGCAAATATATATATATATATATATATATATATATAGATCAACCAACCTATATACTAATACACAGAAAAAGCTAAAATAAAAAACATAAAAAGTTGGGATCTTTGCAAAATTTTACCATCGTTTCTACGCTTGAAAACGTAACGCTCCATCTGGAAATCACAGTTCTTGGTCCCCAAATGAACCTCGGCAGCCAACATCATCTGGATGTCGGACTCCTTCTGTGAGAGCTGTTTGGGTGCAGTAGCAGTCGCCATTGTTGGTTGATTGATCTTCTCCGACCAAAACCCTAACTGGGTTTTTGGTGATTTGCTCTGTTTGAGTGGAAATTCAGAGAAGAGTTTGGCTGATAGAAGGAGAGAATTTGTAGAGTTTATGAGGCTTATAAAGTATAGGGTTGTCAAAACCCTAGTACATGTCACCTCAAGCGTTTGTTATCGTTTATGGGCAATAAAGGAGGCTTTGTTATCGTTTGTCAAAACCCTAGTATTCGTTATCGTTTATGGGCAATAAAGGAGGCTTTACTCTATGCACATCACCTCAAGCGTTAACCCCTTGACCCTTGTACATGTCAATCACATGTAGCAATGGAACCACTCACGGTCACAGTATTAGTAACATTACACTCTAAACATTTTCCCAAAAAAATAATGAATTATCTTTATGTTGCTTTAAGCCATTAACCAACCAAAAAAAATATTCTACGTTTGTACCGAAATTTGTATTTAGTATCAGCAAACTCAAACATTTTTTTTAAATAAATATTTGATTCAAAGATATGTTTGCGATATGTCTATTTGGATGCATGACTTTCTTTTATAAAAATAGTTTTTATTTTATAAACTTTTGCTGTGTTTTTTTTTTTTTACACAATTGCACGATATTAATTAATTTTCTTCCCATAGATAATAAATATCAAATGTTTGTTGTCAAATCAAAAACACATAGGATCCAATTTCCAAATTTTCATGCTATTAAAATATATAATTTTAATTTTAGAAACTTATATCAAAACAAAATATAACAAATGTATAAAAAATTATATATATAATATCAATTTTTCTATTATCAATCCGTTCTGGACGAAGAACGTGTCAGGACTATTAGATTTACATATTTTGATTCAAAGTATTTGTATTTGTCAAAACTTCTCCATAATCTATGGTCCACATTGTTCGTCCTATACGAAGAATGTGGACCATTAGATTTACATTTTTTTTTGAGACAGGGGTTTACATATTTTAACTCAAAGTGTTTGCACTTGTCAAAACTTCTCCATAATATATGGTCAACATTCTTCGTCCTGATATATTTTATATCAATGACGAACTGACAGTAGAAAGACAGTATATAATATATCTAACATTATAAACAGTACCATCAAGATTCAATAGTGTACGTTAACAAGATTTAATAGCGTTGCTGTTGGTAAGAAGAGATCATTATCTACACTATTTTAAACTCAGTTTTCCTGCTAATTATATCATGTTATTAAAATTTTACTATACAAATTTGTCTTCTTAACTTAATTCTTAATATTATAATTGCTGTCATCGAAAATGTAAAGACCAATGAAAGAAAGTATGTACAGTAATCATGACTTCCACCAAAGGAAGAATAGTTATTCAACGACCCACAATTGCATAGGAATCAAATAAGGTAAATAATATTTACGGATGGACTGCCTTATAAATTAACCATCAAAGACAATACCTCCTCCTAGTAGCTACATGGAAATGTCATTACACCAACATGTAAAATTACACTTGTTGCAGCAAAACAGACAAGTTTCATCCAATACTCACTCCGCAAATGACAAAATGGTCGTAAACGGGATACTAACTTATAGAAGTGCCAAAACATGTAAAACCAAAATAGAGTAATCATATGACAAAGCTTTTCATGATTAATCAAATTATGGGATACATTTAACTAAACCGGCCCATTACTTGACTTAGGCATCAGAGGTAGAGGTGTCCACGGTTTGGTTAAACCGGCGGTTAAAACCCGAAACCGAAATTGGAAAACCGAAACCTGAAACCGGCGGTTACAAAACCGGTTGAAGCCGGTTCGGTTTCGGTTTAGCCTTTGAAAAAACCGCCCAAAACCGGCAGTTTAACCGCCGGTTTACATATAAAAAATTTTTAAAAAAACATCCAAAACCGTCTAAAACCGTGAAAAAACCGTCCAAAACCGCCGGTTAAAAACCGAACAAATACTGAAATTTTTCGGTTCGCCCTCTCCACGGAACCGGAACCGCCGGTTTCGAACCGAAACCGGCCCGAACCGGAACCGTGGACGGATCTAATCAGAGGATGGATGATTAAGTCATTCGTCGGCCATCTTAATATGTTTATTCCCTTTAGAGTCTGTAGATACAAAGAACATGAATAACATCATAATATAAACTCCGGTATTTATTTTAAGATATCAAATGCTGATTAGATACATCTTTAACAATAATCAACAATGTATATATATATATATATATATTAATTTATGCATGCAATTCATATATCTATATACTACAGCTCTACATATTTATTGTATTTGGTGTCGCAAGTGATTAAGTTTCTATGAAAAGCATTGTATATTCGGTAGTTTAAATTTAGGTGAAGGTTTGATATTGAATCCGTTAATGACAGTAGCAAAATTATTTTAAAGTAATCAACTAGTAGTAATAGCGACGGGGTTGGTTAATAATAAGCGGTTCGATTAGGAATAGCAAAATGGGCCCCGATTGAAACCGTATCCAATAATTTCATATCGTAATAAAACGGGCACTCTTGACCGACAAGTTAAACGGGCTCCCGGGTAGTAATAGTGACGGGGTAATAAGCGGTTCGATTAGGAAAAACAAAATGGGCCCCGATTGAAACCGTATCCATTAATTTCTTATCGTAATGACCCACAAGTTAAACGGGCTCCCGGGTTGAGTCCGAGGAAAGGAAAACGATAGTGGAGGCCAGGTTGGAACTTGGAACAAAGAGAGAGAGAGAGTAGAGTAGAGTAGGGTGTATATAGTACGGACTGTCAAGTTTGCTCTCACCGAGGGACACGCTTCACAAAGTATAATCATGCATTACACAGCTGTGATGCTGCAGCCTGCAGGTGCACCGTACACGGGGACTAGACATCACTTGTTCAAATATAAATATCCACGTGGCATCATCATAGCTAGGTTTGACTGCCAGCTGGTCCTCACTAGCTAGCGATCTGCGATCCCAATCACTCATCTGTCTGATGTTTTCTGATGAATTTCGCTGGAAATCAATACCTTTTTTTACTGTCTCGATTGTCGTGTAAATTTAGATTGTATGTAAAATGTGCGCTATGTGACAAAGAGTGGTCAGTACACTGTATATAGATTTTAATCCATTGATGTATAAAATTTAAGAATTTTAATTAAAACAGAAACTAATTAACAAATTTTGTAAAAAAAAAATTAATTGTCTTAAAATTTATCCATAAGTATAATAAAATATTTTAAGAAATTCTCTGAAAAAAAGATTAAATTGTATTTTATAATAAAATATACGAATTTTAAGTTTTCGTTCAAATTTCATTTACAAAAAATATATATATTTTGAAAAAAAAAACAAATTCTCAATAAATAAATAAATGATCTGGGTTTATAGAGTTAAAAAAATACATTTCTTGAAAATTCAAAATTTTAAATATCTATTAATTTAATTTATCTATTTTTTTAAACTATTTCAGTTACATCACACTCCAGCAATGGCGGAAACAGCACATAATTTTGAAAAAAAAAATTAAATTAAATTCTTAATGTTTTTGGACATTTAATGTTATTACTAATTATTAGTTTTCTTTCAAATATATAAATATAATTAGTTTTCTATAAATAAAATAAATTATACTGTTACATAAATTCGGATTTTTTAAAAGGGAATACGATTCGAATAAACAATCTCATGATTTATTGTTAATGATGATAAGCTCCTTCAATTATTCGCCTGCTTTCTAAAATAAGTTTTGAATGATAAAAATAACATTTATCGTGTCTAATATTAAATTTAAAAATAAGTTAGGTTAAACCAACTATCATTCAAAAATTATTTCACATAAGATAACCCGAAATCAGTGAAACACTTGAAATCTTCAAGTGAAGTATCTAGAGTAGCAATCAGCAATTATATGCTAATAGGCATCTCAACAAATACCGAAATAATACAATTCTATATTTAATTAAATAAACCTTCTACTTCCCATTAACAGTATAAACTTCGGTAAACAATGATAATTAAAAACAAACTAAACTGTAGAATTTATAAACTTATATTTTAAAAATGAGTTAGGCTAAACCAACTATCATTCAAAAATTTATTTCACACATAAGACTTCACCGGAAATAAGTGAAACACATGAATTCTCCAAGTGAAGCATCTAGAGTAGCAATTGGCAATTATATGCTAATAGGCATCTCAACATATACCGAAATAATACAATTCTATATGTCCGGATGATTCGTCATAACTTTTATTATTATCATATCGAATTGATAGGAAAAAGATCATATATATATATATATATATAAAGTTTCTAAGGTACATACCCTTAAGAGATATTGTATAAGTGATGTGTCAGGAGAGAGAATACATAACGTCCCTCATACATCGTTTGATTGAGAAATCCCTAATGAAATTGCATTATACTTCTATTTTAATGCAGGAAAGAAGACAACTTAATTTCAATGATGAATGAGTGAATGTAAACATCTTCAGAAGACAGATTTCTGTCCAGATTGCTCCAACCTATAATTTTCCACATAAACGAGATTATAGAACATACCATTTCAGTAATTCAACATGAAACATGACATAAACAAAGAAAAGAAATCAGGGGCATCAAATAATGATAAAATTTAGAGTTATTTGTTGATAGCTAATAAGTTAGAAACTTTTTAATAACAAAATTTCAACATCATGAGTTGTTTGCTATTGGTTTGTTATTAATTTTTATCAAGCATGAAATTTGACATGCATTTACTACATAGGTATTAATAAATTTTTTTTGTATGAGTTTCTTGATGATAATAAATGGATGCAGTGTACATAGATGCTGAAAAATTAAACTTGTAATTTTTAAAAGAAAAAATATGCTTAAAGGAAATTAACAATAAGGGGTACAAAGGTAATTATGAAAGTCCTATTATTAAAATAATTATTTATGTTAAACAAATCTAATTTTCTCTCTCTTTCTTCGTCTTCACCTTCCAACACCTCCCACACCAAACCTTAACCCTAACCTAATCTACCCTTACTCAAACACAATCCCTTTCCACCACCATAATCCACTGAAATAACACCAACTACAAACGCTGAATCCTCTTGGCCGTATATGATAGTTAGGCTAAACCAACAATCATTTAAAAATTATTTCACACATAAAACTTAATCTGAAATCAGTGAAACACATGAAATCTCCAAGTGAAGCATCTAGAGTAGCAATCGGCAATTATATGTTAATAGGCATCTCAACAAACACCGAAATAATACAATTCTATATCATCCCATAGAACTATACAAGCAACAAACATAAAAATGGGACTAAAATTAGTCATATTCCATCCCATGCACCAATGACCAAACATACCATTAAGGAAATCACGCGAGTAGTACAATAGTCAAAAAACGTATTTTTCCTTTCAAAAAACTTTGAAAGAAACTGTGGACATGTTACATGAACAGTACTTCTTTTCTAGGGAGAGAGAGAGTTGTTCATAGAAACAACTTTTTTTAGCTTTTCATTTTCTTCTTTGAATTCGACTAAAAAGATTGCATGGGTAAAATTTCACTTCCCATAATTCCCAAAGTCTAGCTACATTACTTGTACATAATTTCGTGAACCAATCATCAATATAAACGTTCAACCGGGTTTCATTTGTAATATAAAAGGAAAGTATAAAATTACCCTTCCTTAAATTTTGTATTGATTATTTAAAAAAAATACTAAAAAAAAAATAAGAAAAACACAAAAAAAAAAAAGGAAAGAAAACTGCAGAGATTTTTCAAAACTCATGTAGATGAAGCCAACACTTTTTCTCCGATTCTCAAAATCAATCAACAATTCATTCTCAATATGCTTTTTGACCAACATCATCCAAATCATTAATTCAGGGGAGGTGTACCTATCAGCCATGGTTTTCAAAATAAGAGTTTATTATAATTTTAAATCATTAATATCAGTCTTTTTGTTTTTGTTTAATTAATTTCTAAACAAAATATATATATATATATGAGAAAATTGATCAACCCAAACAATAAATATATATATATATATATCATTAACAAGCTAAGTGAGATAATTTGTTTTCTACATATAATTATTATGTATAAAATATTATAGTTTTTCTTTAAGAATTATAAAGGAACTATTATTTGAACATAGATAATTATTTGGTGCCAACATTTGGTTTGGTATTTTTTTAGGGTACAACTCATGATATAAGATCAATCGTATTAAAATGCAATCTGATTTAATATTCAATTAAGAATTACAAAAAAAAAAAAAAAAAAAAAACTAGCTAGCTATACTAATCCTTTAGAATTTGGTATTTTATATTTAATGCTACAAATGATAGCACATATAGGTGAGTTAGTAAGAAGTTGCTGTGATATTGCATGGATACAATTATGAATGCATCATAATATCGTATTAAAATTCACGGAAGTGTGTTTGCACTCAAGTAGTCAATTTTCATGCATAGGTTAAAAAATAAGTGACATCAGCTTGATTTTGTGTCGTCTTCTTTTATCGGAGTTTGTGTTAGTGTTAATGACTCAATTGTGTGTGGTCAGTGGTCGCACTCACAATTTTCATCATAAATCTTGTCAGTCAACATAAAAGTGAAGTGAAATTTCAGTCCTGTGACTTTTGCTTTAAAGTATGTGTAGATACTTTAGTTTCTACTGGTACAGATTCAAAACTCGAAAAAATCGTACAGGTTTTTCTTTGATTTTCAAGCATTGTGATTTGTGAGACAATGACTTGTCATATTTTACCTTGAATTGAAATCTAATGAATAGGTCAGATCATAAATGATAACAGAGTTTTCTATTTCTTATTCTATGAAACAAAAATTTAATTTGGTCTTTTATTAGGTGTCTCTCTACATGAACTGAGAAGGATTTATTGCACTAGTGAGATATTTCCTTCCCAATTAAAGACCTCGTTTATTGCAACCATGACCATGCAACCATGACCATGCATTATGTATTAGAGCTTTTTAAGGGGCTCCTTAAATCCCATCCTTAGCTAAAATAATGAGCCAATTTAAGTTTTGAGTACTCTAAGAGGTTCATTAAATGGTTTCTTATTTTAGAGAGCCTCTCTGTAGCTCTCCAAATGTAGGGAGCTCCCCTTATCTTCTTTTTTTCAATTTTTTAATATTTTTAAACAGATTTTGATATATTATATTTTAAATACAATTTAAAACAAAATAAATTTATTTATATTTTAAATTTAAAAAATATTAAAATATTAATAATTAGCTATAATAAAGAATATGGTTGAAGTGATTTCATGAGAAGAGACTAGCTAAAATAGTTTATTATAATTTTAAATTATTATTATTATTACATTTGCTATTTTTTCTGTAGAAAAATAAATATATACGTATATAAATGTTAACCACATATTTACCTTGGAAATTCCTCTCCTCTGTATTTGGTTTGGGTGCTATTTGTAGCATTCTTCAATTTAAAATGTGTTTTGAACTTTTGACTAGGATATGTACCCTTAAAAAAATAAAAATAAAAACAAAACCCTTCCTTTGCATTTAATTACCACCGAACCCTTTATATCTCATCAAAAAAATATATTTGAAAATCAAAATTTTCATAGAAAACTTCTAATCTGGAAAAAAAAAAGAGAGAGTAAATGATGTGGTTGAATTCCGAGTCAAAACTAAAAAGCTTATAAGTTACAACTTACAACAACCCATTTCTTTCAATTAGGAAGTTCTACCTTTAGTAAAAGTACATAGCTAGAAGCCTAGAAGAGATGATTTTAGTGATAGTTTTTTTAAAAATCTACGATAAATGAGAGGACCAACGTGATATTATTTATGAGATAAAAAGAAAAAAATGACTGTTTTGTGACTTCTGTCAGTACTCGGTAACAATGTAAGAGAGAGAAAGTGAAAAAGAAATGCTATTATAATTAAGGATTCAAAAATATTTGTAATTAATGTTTTACTTGGATGGGGATTAGAAGCCAAAGATAAGAACATTTTAATTAGTAGAATTTCTTGACAACGAATAGATAATCGGGCCGGTCATTTGTTTTTTTTAGCCCGAAACGGATTGTAAAAATGAGGTTCTCGATCATTTATGCATATTTATTTAATTTTTTTCTCTCTAGTAAATAGTAATTACTTATAAAAGTCAATATAATAACTAAAAATCAAGACTGCAACACAACAAAATAACAAATAAAAAGTCATAAAAATAAAAAATTTATAATTACATCAAGTAATGTATCACTTAAACAATACCCGTCTCACATTTTTAGAATTAAAAGTACTAATTAAGTATCATAACTGTATTTCTTTTAAGAACCCTAGAATTGATTTCAAATTTTTTTTCTTCGAATGTCTGATAGATTGATATGCTGTATTGTTCTGTTGTGGATGTGAGTAAGTATTTTAATTGTATTTCTTTGGTGGGCCTTTAAAAAAAACACACACAAAGTAGGCTTTCAAACTTTTATGTGGTTTTATATATATAGTCATTTTCTCCTCAATATGCACTGATATAACTTATATCAGTGCGTTGTATGTGGATCACTGATTATGGAGAAGTTTTGACAAGTGCATACATTTTGAGTCAAAATATGTAAATCTAGAGGCTGTTTTTTTTATATAAAAAAAACAATACATGAGCCTCCAGACTTATATTTGGTTAAGTGATATATGAGCTATTTATTTTAATAAAGAAGCTAGTACGTTGAATATATAAAATTTATTTTCAACTATAAATTTGGGACACTTGGAAAACGGGAGCCATGGGCGGTCGTCTCGTGGGCCTATGCCCTTGGCCAGCCTTATAGATAATGAGGTAAAATCAATGTCTTCAATATAATTATTTGACATAAATATGGAGCTTATATCGCATAATTATTTTTTAGAGATTATGGAGGTGAGTTTCTTAATTCTCTCCTACAAATGTCGACTATGATTTCTTATAATTTTATGTAAATGTTATTACACATAAAATAAACTAGTATAGAGAGAAATAAATATTTTATGGTGAGTGGTCATAATGTGGATATATATATATATATCTTTAGATAATTGCATTTGAGACGAGAATATGTATTTATTTTAAAACAATTTGGATCCATAGAGAAATGTTTGTTCCTAATAGAAACTCAAAAATATATAATAATAATAGATCTACTCTGATGTTTTAAGTTGATCAATGTCTTCCAATTTTATTTTTTTCTATTTTATATTCAAATATATTATAATCTTCTTTAATTTTATTGAGTTTTATTTAATAAATTTGATGTGTCATGAGATTTTACAATTAAATTTAAAACTTTCAATTGTATAATTCAAAAGCAAGTAAACTCTGAAGTGAACTTTTGTAGTAACATAAAAATGAATCACATATAATATTATAATTCACTGGGTATTTGAGTGACAGCCGACGCCAACTGAACTTGATGTAATGATGGTGGATTACGAATTTCTTGTTAGATTTTGGCTCGTGTTCTCAAGTGAACCCAATGTGAACCAAACGAGACTCAACTGATGTTGGAACTTCTTGGAGACGTGGGATACGTTTGGAAGTTAGGGTTGGTGTTTGAGGGAGCTTGAAGACCGAAGAAGAACTGAAGAAACAGATTCTGGAAGAAACCGCGGCGTGGACCGCGATGCGGACAAGCGCATGGATCGCGGCACAGGGAGCGGTCAATTCCAGTATGTATAGCGCGGCGGAGGCAAAGGCACCAACCGCGGTATTCTGAGCGGTGGACTTCATTGGCTTTTCCGCGGTGTAGGGAGCGGGGTGCACACTGCGACCTAGACCGCGGTAATAACGGATTTTGCCCAGATCATGAATGTTGCACGAAAAAAGAAAGGTTTTCTTCTGGAAAGTTCTTGTGCTTATTGGAAAAGGAAAAAGAGTTTGTCTTCATGAAGAATAGGAAAGTCTTATGCTTGAAGGAGAAGATTTCTACTTACAAGAAGACTTGTCATAAATAGGAAATAGTATTTATGTGGAACAAGTAATTCTTATATGTTTAGGAGTAGGATTTCCTTTTATCTTAAACTCCCTATAGCTAGTATAAATAGACCTTGTAATTAGGTTATTTAGTATGGAGTCAAGAAACATCATGTAACATCAGAGAGTGATGAGATCCGGGTGAGAGACCCAAGGGAATATCCAGGGAAGGATCCAAGGGAATATCAGTGGATCAAGTTAGAGATCCGTGGGTGATATTCAGGGGAGACCTAGGGGATATTGTGGGGTTCTTGGTGAGGATCTTGTGAGCGTGGTTTGGGGTTGAGGTGTGAGAGAGAATCCTGAAGTATATGATTGTTACAATTTATCATATAGTGAAACTTTCTCTGTCGTCCTGACGGCCCGTGGTTTTTTACCCGATTTGGGTTTTCCATGTATATCTTGCGTTGTGATTGGTTTATTTTCTCTTATCTTATTTTTTTTGCTATTAACGTTATTAATTGCTATGAGTTATGTGCGTATATTAGGCATGACGCTTCCGCGATCATCTGTTCAAATCTTTAACATTTCTTGGGTCCTCACTGGTTTTTCCTGATCAAAAAACATCTTCAATACAAACAATTGGAACAATTTGAATTTGTCTATCATCATAATGCTCATCTTCTACTATATATCGTAGACGATATGTAATCAGAAAATTTTACTATGTCCGTCACAAATTCGGATTCCTGCACTAAAAACATGTTCACATTATAATTATATAATCTAAGACGACTGCTAATTCACAACCAACTTTAAACCTTTGATCAAATCTAAACAAATAAAATATTCACCATCAAGTAGAAAACAATGAAAAAGCTGCTTTTTGTACTTCTATGTTCATCATTCCGCTTTATAGAAAGAGAGGCACAGATCACATTAAATTCAAAATTCAAAATATTAAAGTGAATTTTACTTTTACAACTCGCAACTTCTTCACATGGTTCTTCACACTTTTTAGTTTTTAAAGAGAGTGCATGCAGAGATTCTTCACGCTCTTCAGATCATAACGTCCATTTTTTGCATTACCAGTCGAGTACACTCATCTATTATGCTGAAATTTCTAAAACTCGTCGTTTATATCCTGGAAATCTCAGCATTATAGACGAGCGGGACTCAACAGATAATGCAAAAAATCGTGTACCAACTAATACGCAATTGAATCTCCATCTGAAATCTTAGACGATATACACGGCTACGAAGAAAAAAATACAACCTTCAAATATAAAACCAAAACATGAGAAAATTATCTCTTGAAATCTAAAATTTGATGTTGAAATCTAAAGTAAATAATAGATGGTTAAAAGATATTCAATCTTAGAACATATAATCGAAAAACAAAAATAACATTGAAATCTAAAACCAAATAAGAGAAGAAAATAGAAATATAAATACAAGAAATCTAAAAACCAGAACCAGAGATCGAGATTGGTTAAAAATCTAAGAAAATATAACATGTCAAAGAAAAAAAAAGACTTAAAAAATAAAAAATGTTACCAAGAAAAGAAGAATAAAATTGAAATCTGAAGTGACATAACAGATGACGAACAAACAAAATACAACCTTGGTATTTTTAAAAAATCCAAAGAAGAGAAAAATAAGATACGTCTTAAACTTGAAATCCAGGATATAGTTTGGAGATTTGTTTGGTTGAAATCTGAAAAATATAAAATATGAAGATTGTTAAAATTATTAAGTTAGAAATGACAGTAACACTATGTTTGGTTTGATGGAATATGAGAGAAAAGAAATGAAATGATTTGAATGGATTTCTAATATCTTATTTGGATTGTTAAATGTGAGAGAAAGGAAAGGAAATGGAACGAAATGGAAGGAAAAGAAGGGAATAATTTCTTCTTATTTCACCCAATTTGGTTTCCATTTCCAGCCAAATTTGGGAGGAAAAGGAGGGAAATGAATTCAGAATTAATGATTTTTTCAATATCCCTAAACTAACCCTATTAATATTGTGTATTCATATTGTTAAAATAATGGTATTTTCGTAAATAGAATAAAATAATTCATTTATTTCTCCCCTCCAAATAATTAATGATTTCCTTTCCTTTTTTTATATCTATAAACATCAAAACAACAATCATTAAAACATTTTCTTTTCATTTCCTTTCCTTTCCTCATTTTTTTTTTCTTTCCTTTCTCTCATATTCCACCAATTCAAACATAGTGTAAGAGAAAATAGATGTGAGGAGCACTGTGAAGTGTGAAACCCTAGCGGCGGGACTTCGATTATATAGAAAACTAAGTGTAGGGTTTCAGTGAGGAGGAAACATCTCAGCCGCAGATCTTGTTGATCATGGATGTGATTCGGTGTGATGTACCCGCATGAAGAGAAAAAGCATTTTAATGAGTTTTAAAAAAATTAGAGCGGTATAAGTCTGTTGTAGGAAATCATATCTATGAGAGTCTATAATAGTTACTGTGAGCCAGTCATAGCTAATACTTTCCCAAGTCTTATTGTTATTTTACAATTTCCTTTATAGAGTCGGTAATAGCATTTTTTTTCCGGTCATGCAAAAATATTACAACAATTCCTCTTAACTGAAGTATAAAATGGTGGGAGTCATTCCATACAACTATGCAAGCAATAAACATGGAAATGGGATTAAAACTAGTCATATTCCATCCCTTGTTCCGATGACCAAACACGACCTTAAAGAAATCAAGTAATTAGTATGTAAAACAGTCAACAAATGCATTTTCCTTTCAACAAGCTTTGAAAGAAAATGTGGACATATCACTTGGACTGTATTTATTTTCTAGAGATGTCATATGGACGGTACTTATTTTCCAGAGAGACCGTAAAAGAGAATGACTAATATTATATACCAAATTTAACACAACATTTGAAACATGTACTAAATTATAGTACAGACACATTGAGATGGCAATGCATCGGAGATAATATGTTTCAAAACAAGTATAAAACTTCTTCAATTTGATGCTAACCTAATTTATTTATTTATTTTTGAAATTAGACTTAATTAAATCTTTAAAAAAATCACTAAATTGTAAGAACACCCTTCATAATAAAAAAGTTTGATGAAATGAATGTATATACATTTTCATATCTGTACAGTTTTGTATACATAGAAGAAAAACTTGAGTCATGATGTTATAATTCATAATGAATTTATTTTTTCTTCATTAAGAGGTTCTCATCAAGATTATTTTATCTGATAAGTTTTCCAACTACGAAATTATAAATCAAGGTTTTGGAAGTAGTCTTTAATTTAAAACTTAGTAGATAAGGAAATTAAAGTTTTTTTTTTTTGGAATTATATATATATATATAAAAAAAGATTTAGCGTATTAATGGTATTAATGATCTCACGTATCATTGTTACAATTACATGGTCAAATTTTATTTATTTTTTCAAATGAGTGACCAGAGAAACAATAAAGATATAAAAATAGCCATGTTAATTTATACTAATGAAAAACAATTCACTAAATGAGCCCTCTTAAGCATATTTTTATTTTATTTTAAAAATTATAAGTTTAATTTTTGAGCATATATGTACACTGCATCCATTTATTATCATGAAGAAACTTATACAAAACACAAAATTGATATCTATCTAGTCTTGATAAAAATCTCAAGTTAATTGAAATTTAGCTGAGTGAGAGCAACACATTAACAAATTAATAGCAAACAACTCGTGATGTTGTAAATTTTCCAACTTATTAGTTATAAGAAATAACTCAAAATTTTATCATTATATTGATGACCCTGATTATCGAAAACTCTAGATTGGAGCACCTAACCCTTTCTACCAAGGAACCTGTTGGCAATCTGGACAGAAATTCACGAGGATGAGGCAGAGGGAAATATTCGTCTAATATATCCCAATATAGTGACTCGAATTGTTTCAATGATAAACACAACTCAAATTTAGTGTGCAGACCTAAAATACCCGATTTTATATCAAATTATATTGAGTCTCTGGACAGTTGTACAGAACAACCCGAGAGAAAGGTGGCAGAAACCCCACAACAGTATGCAGAAGGTAGTGCACACAAAAAAAAAAATGACCCCACAACATATAAGAAGCATCTCAGTGATGACAAAAACAACTCAAAATTAGGGTACTAACCAAAATTAGTGTTGCCGTGTTGGTTTATATTCACAAAAATAAGACCCACCTAAAAACAGAGGTATCAAAAGGGCCGGGCCGGCCTAAAATTTTCTAGCATATTTACTGTAAGGATCAAAGAGGGCCAGATTTAAGATTTCTTACCAGCTACTAAGTTCAGCCCTCAAGCCCAATGTCATGAGACCTGGGCCAGATCAGATTTGGAGCCATACAGGCCTTATCAAGATTGGGCTTCTTTCAAAATTAAAATAAGAATTGGTAACATATGTTAAATTTTATTATATATTACACACTTTTTATAAAATAAGAATTTTGGGGTTAAATCTTACTTATATAAGGAACATTAACCAACAAGCTGTAGTAATCAACTAGTTATTAAGTTCAAATATATTTATATATTACATATTTAGAAATCATTAAACGTCACCACATGTACACATGTACACAAATAAGACCTATTAATATAAAAACTGTTATAAATAAAATGAATAATGGATGAAGAACAATTGAAGAATAATGAAGAACTTAGATGAAGAGAAAGAAAATAAAGTGAATGAGTGAGATAGAGAGCATAGAAAATAATTGAACACAATTCCACAAACCTTTTATTTGACTTTATGATCAATGAGTTTACAAAGAAGATTAGACATATATATATAGGCAAGAGAGACGGTGAGATGTAAAGGCGATATTTGTGTGTATAGGGAGATATTTGTGTGTATTCATAAGTGGTAAAAAGCCACATATTAGAACACTTCCCCTTAAATTTATACCACTTGTTTAATTTTCTAGAAAAAACCCAATGGGACAAAATATGAGAAAAATGTATAAAATGATCTTTCTGGATCTAGTGGGGATGAACATTAAAAACTATCTCATTAAAAACATTGTCAGGAAAACCCAGTGGGATAAAACCGGATTGAAAGGAAAAAGAATATAGTATACATATATGTCCAGATTTATTGTTTTTTTCAAAACATTTCTCACATTTATACTCTGTTAGGAAAAACTCAGTGGGATAAAAACTTATGCTAAGATATTCATTGATCTGTCGGATCAAAGTAATATATATGATGATCTTCATGGATCAAATAATTTTTTGTGTGCTCATAGAATTGCCTCATTAAACCATTTATCAAGAAAACTAAATGGGAAAAAAAAACCTGATTGTAAGGAAAAAGAGTACAATGTACATATGCTCAAATATAATTAATATGCTCTCCCTGATAGATCGCTCCTCATGATGAAAGTTCTTTTTAAGCAATCTTCTAGATTGCTGAACTGAAACACAATGATGTTTATTTCATGAAATGCAATAACATCATAAATGATTGGAGGAAGTATGGGCAAAGACTTGCTTTATGGGGTAATATCCGTATGAAATCTTTTCACATTCTATTCAACATATTCTGATTGATGAATAAATATTCCGTTTGATCTATGTTCGATCTTCAGGTCGAGACAATATTTTCTTTCTCATTTCTTTATAAGGACACATGAGTATATAATATGAGCATTAGATCCTTATCTTATCGGATATTAACTGAGATGGTTATACCACATCTGTTCATATTGTTTTTAATATATATATATATATATATATATAAGGAATTTTGTATGTTCATCAAATGGAGATTACGGGATCTCGATTTACACGCTTCTAGCATTTTGAATCCTTCAGGATTTATAAATATATGCATTGAGTGAATCATATAGATAAATGATTACTATGTCTAGAAGATGTATTTCAAGTCTTTTAAAGGCAGCCAAATTTATCAACAACATAATCGAATTCATCAGTAGTGAATATTAGGTTTCTGTAAAAAAACCTCGCACTACAAGTTGTGCCTCATATCTCACGATCTCGTTTTTCTCATTACGTTTCCATAATAAGATCCAATAGTATCAAACCAGAGTGACATCTCCAGGTGTCAGAAGCACTATTGATCTAAACACTTTATATTTTGCTTATGAAGTCAATTCTTCTTGAATTGCTTCTTTTATCTACAACCATTGATATTATGTGTATTATAATTATCATTTATAACTTCAGTAGCGTTACTGTTTATAAAAATACATCATCAATGATTGTTTCATTATGATTCCACATTTCTCTCATATGATTTATAGAAAATTTTGTCAATTTCTATGCTATTGTATCTCTGTTGAGATTATTTTTATTCCAATGGATTTAGTCATTTCATAGACTTGTATGATTTATAGAATTTCTCTCAATTTCTATATTCTTGTATCTCTGTTGAGATTTCTTCTATTTCGATGGATTAAGTTATTTTATAGACTTGTGTCTCCTTAGATATATCAGACTCTTATATAGTTGATTTAGAGAAAGTAGATTTATTTATAACTCGAGTTTTGTTTACGTTTGGGATCCTAATAACAATACATTTTTAAAAGGTTCATAAGCTTATGATATGCATTAGATGATTTATTTGTTGTCCTTCACTCTGATCGTTCTTCAAAAACAATCACCCGACCGAGGTTTATGAAATGGCAACTTATAAAATCTTATTACCTTTAATATATCATGTAACAAATTAATAATTATCTGACGATCAATTATCTTTCGTATTTGAGAGATACGAAGATTGAATTGAGACACTTATATAGAGAGCCGAACTGGTATCTCTATTTTGTATAAGAGTAACTTTTCCTTTACCTTTCTCTTCTGGAGAAACTTTCCATTTAAAAATTAATCAATATAATAATATGCAGATTGTGCATAAAAATATAAACTATCATAAATTTAAATGATCTAATAGAAGATTAATCAAAATCAATATTAATCTCAGAATGATATAGAAGTCTTATCTTAGATCATGCCAGAGATGCAATAAGGAGATATACAAGTAAGACCTTATATAGAAATTAGTAATCGTATCGAAATAAGAAAGGTCTCGCAATTTACATAGAGATGTTTGATAAGTGATTCCCCTAATTCATTTTGATTATGAATATATCTAAAAAATTAATAATCATTGCAAGTAATATTGAGATGTTTGATAATAAACAAACATATGATCATCTCGTAGATGCATCAGTTAGAACCATATAGTAATGAAAATGATCATTTGGTGGATGAATATGTCCATATATATCCCTTTGAATTCTTTGTTATTTGAATTCTTTTTAAGAATGATGAGGATTCAAAACCAACTTTTAGAATATGATGGTTTTACTGTGAACATGCAATACATAAGTTTTCATTGGATAAAGAATCTTTTGGTTCTTTAAGGGATATCCATGAGAATTTTCAATGATTATAAACATCATTGTAGATCATAGGTGACCGATACGGTCATGCCAAAGTACAAACATTTTTGGATCTAGGAACTTTTGATTCATAACTGTATAAACATCTACTCTTTATAATAGTGTAATATAACTCAAATGATAAAGCACGCAGCTTTTCTTAAATGAGTTTCTAGCCTAAATCATGAAAAGTAATGCATATATATTAAACATTCTCATTACTCATAGTTTTAAACATTCTCATTACTCATAGTTTCAATATGATATCCATTCCTTCGTATATCTTTGAATTCCTTTATATTCTGTTTGAATGATAAAAAGTATCATCAATATACAATTTAATACCAAACACATTTCTTTTTGCTTGAATAATATCAAGTATCATTGAAACATAATTTAATATTGTTTTAAAACAATATCCTGACTCTTCCAAAGCTTTCTATCAAATTCGTTGAACCTGATATAATATTAACATTTGCTCAGAACAAAGTCAAATTCATAAAATATGACTTCGCAGAACTGTTTGAGTCAGTTGCAATCTCAGCAAGAAATATATTTCCCTTTTGGGAATTTTATGAACATTATGTGTGATTTCAATTTATATCACATATGAAATGATAATAATCTTTCTTAAAAGATTTATTCTATAAACCTTTTATCTTTTAATTTCCCCATTTTTTTTCAATTATTCCATTCACATAGGTATATATTACGGATGGATCCATGATTTCAATTTTACAATAAATATACAGAATATCAATAAGTGAAACAAGAGAGAGAATAGTACAAACTTGGATACTTTGTTCGAGGTGTATATTACTCTATAGAAACTTCCGATCAACAATCCTGCCGATCATATTGTAGAACCATGGATGAAGAACGTTCTGACAAAATTTCAACCCGATCGGACCCCATGTCAAAGAGATATCACTCGTTAATGAAACCTGTATAATACTAAAATTTCCTCCCCTATTTTTATGTCCAGCCCTATTCGGAATTGTAGAACTCACTATAAGGAATTCCTATTGACAATCCCACTGTACAAACTGATGAACTACATGAGTAGAAAGTGCTGACTAAATTTAAGCCTAAAACTAATCTCATACAAATGAGATATCCATGTTTGAAAAACATTGGGCAGTGGCATTCTTCTCACAATTTCTGCATACACCTTTTATGAAATAGATAAATTATTTTCAATTTCATTATACATGATATTAAGATCCTATTACAATATTCACACCATTCTATTGGATGTGTTTGAAATGGATAAAATTTTATTTCCGATTACATTATACGTTAGGATCTTAAAATTTTATGATACTCACATCTTGTTGAATATGTATAAAATTGATAAAATATTATTTTCAATTCATCATTTGTTAAGATCTTACATTCCTTTTATGATACTTACGACATCCTATTGGATGTGTAAATATTTTTTCTCAAATGAATAATACGTTAAGAACTTAAATCTGTTATATGATACTCGCAACATCATGTTCCATATGTAGATCACTCTTAAATAAATAACAAATAAACATATCACTTCATATGTATGAAATAACTTCATGTATAGAACAATGGATCTAGATCTCTATATTCTGTCAGGGGTATAACCCAACTTGATATGTTGCATAAAATAAACAATTTGAGGGATATGAGATTGCCTTGTATGTGCGTAAAAATAACAATTTCAAGATCATAAGATTACTTGCTATGTACATAAAAATAAACAATTTAAGGGTTATGAGATCACCTGATATGTACATGAAAATAAACAATTTCTTTAAAAACACAAGATAAGCCAGTATTGAGACAAGATAAGCCAGTCTCGAGACATAGCATAAGTCAATCTCACATATTACATAAAAATAAATGAGTATAAATAAATAAATCCTGAACTATATATATATATATATATATATATATATATATATGTTCCGTTGACAGCATAAGCCAACATTACTGTATATACATATCCAGTACGTTATGATGTAAGTAAATTACCCATTAGGGGATCCTCTCTACTTGCATACAATCCTGATGACAACATGTTATAAATAAAATGAATAACAGATGAAGAACAATAAAAAATAATGAAGAACTCAGATAAAGCTAAAGAAAATAAAATGAATTGAGGGAAATAAAGAGCAGAGAAAATAATTGAACATAGTTCCACGAACCTTTTATTTGACTGACTTTTATAATCAAATAATTGAACACAATTCCACAAACCTTTTATTTAACTTTTATGATCAGTAAGTTTACAAAGAAATGTGGACATATATATAGGCAAAAGAGGCGATGAAATTAAAGGGAGATACTTGTGTGTATAGATGGCCTATTACAATATATTATAATAGATGGCTTTTTACCACTTATGAGTACACACAAAGATCTCCCTATACTCACAAATATCTCTCTCAAATCTCACCGCATCTCTTACCTATATACATGTCTAATTTATGTCTAGTCTAATTTATGTCTAATTTTCTAAATATTTGTAGAATTATATTCAATTATTTTCTCTGCTATCTCATCTCACTCATTCAATTTATTTTCTTTCTCTACGTCTGAATTCTTCATTATTCTTCAATTGTTCATCGTATATTATTCTTTTTATTTATTAATATGTTTTTTTTTCCTCTGGCAGTAAATATTTTTATAGACTTGTATGGGTTCAAACCGGACTCAACTCGGTCATTGATAAAAATCAATCTGAACTCAGGCTTTGAAATAATCGGCACAAACAAAATTGAAACCTCTACAGTAACGGGCAGCAAGACGGGTCTAGACTCGGACCAGATTTATCCCGGCCCTTTTGACACACTTATGACACCTCTATCTAAAAAAAATACAAGAAGTTAATAATAACAAAAATAAAAATAACTACGTGGTAACCTTGACAAATGCGGATTCCATGTTTTATATGGGGATTCAATCAAGTGTTAGTTGGGTACAAATTCCCACTAGGATATATGCTGGAATTCAACCTTTTTCCGATTCATATATTATACTGAAATTTCTAGGATATAGATGACGACCATCGGTAAGACCAGTCAACAAATTACTGATGATATCATACTGACAAAATCGAGTATACTGCTTATACTCTATTGGTCTAAATAAACCTGAAAATGTATGATTTATTTAATTTGTAGTATGAATTCATCCGTAAATAGTTCCCAGAACTGCTAAAATTTCAGTATAAGATATATCCTAGTCAATCCATAATGCAAAAAATTGTGTAAAAAGCTTAAATCCACAGTTAACAACAACTTATAGTCAAACAGTAACTAACAACTAATACTCAATAGAATGACACAGGTAACAGCTCTTATTTTTGTTCTTGTTATAAAAAATACAAGTACAAACAAAATAAATCTTTGGATCTAAAATCTGACTTGAAAATTAAAAAACAACCAAAAAATCTGAAATCCAGGATTAATTAAGAATCAACAAGACTATCATGAAATAAAAAATATGAACAAAACAGAAATCTGAAAAATATAAAATACGAAAAAGATTAAAAAAAACACTATCATGAAATCAAGAATATGAACAAGACAAGAATATAATAAAAATCGGAAAAGGAGAAAAAAATAGATGTCAATGTATAATAAAAAATATGAACGACGAAATACATGGTTGAAAAGAACCAAGAGAAAATAAAAGAGAATAAAACCGGGATATGAGAAAACAACAGAGAAAATAATAGATGGTTGAAAAATATTCAATCTTGAAACATATAATCGAAAAAACAACAAAAAAAAATGAAACCTAGAACTGGATAAGAGAAGAAAATTGAAATAAAAATACAAGAAATCTAAAAACCAGAACCAGAGATCGAGATCTGAAGAAGAGGAGATGAGATTGGTTAGAAATCTAAGAAATATAAGATGTCTAAGGAAAAAAAAAACTTGAAATAAAAAATACTAGCAAGAGAAGAAGAATAAAATTGAAATCTGAAGAGTAATAACAGATGACGACCAAACAAAATACAACCTCGAAATCTTTAGCCAAATACAACCCTGGTAGTTTTTTAAAAATCTGAAGAGAAAAATAAGATATGTCGAAGAAAAAAACTTAAACTTGAAATCCAGGTTTCAGTTGAGCACACCCAGAAAAACGCAGTAAAGCCACAACAAAAACCCCAGAACAACAAGAGCAAGCACAAACCAGGCTATCCACAAGACACCAAAAACACAGTGTAAAATCCACAAGTCAAAAACACATCAAAGCAAAACAGAGCAAACAACAGAACAAAGAGCAGAGAGCAGAAGAAAATCAGAAACCATACCAGACAAGAAAGCGTCAGGATTAGGATTCGGGGGTGTATCCAAGAAGAGAATATTTGATTTAGGGATCGTAGGAATTGATTTAGGGCTTTATTGTAGAAGAAGAGGTTAGGGTTTTCAACAAAGAAATTGGGGATTTTGGTTTGAGTTTCAGAGAAGCTGCGTGTAGAGTAAGAGATTCTTTATAGCATCAGTGATCAGACACAACTAGAAACGCAGCGTTTCAACGTAGGGTTCTCAGGTTCAAAAAACGGCACCGTTTAGTTGCAGCCTTTTAGCTGCCAAAACGACACCGTTTGGTGTCCTTGATTTAGTGACCAGCTGTGGTCTATAGTTGCTTAGTGTGTGTCTGGTGCAGGGAACCCATTCCGTTTGTCTATGGCAATTTGTGAGTTTTATGGTGCAGGTGCGGGGATAAGATTGGATTAATTTTAAGATATGAGATGGGATTGGATTGGATGAATTGGAAGGATTATAGTGTTTCATGTGTTTGGTGCAACATGAGATTGGACTATAAGTCCAATCATGTGTTTGTTATGTGATAGGATTGGATAAAAAAAGTGGCAATCATTTAACTCACCTCCCATTAGACTTTTTCTCTCCGCTCTCTCTTCTCCGTTGACCCACCCCATCATCATCTCATTTTCTTCTCTCTTTCTCTCCTATGTTACTAGACTCTCCTCTATTTCGCTTCTCTCTTCTCACTTCTCTCTCATCCCACCTTTTTCTCTCTTTTATGGTGGAAAAACATGGGAGAGCAACTCCAAAAACCACGTGCAAAGAAGATTAGACAGATCTTGGACGACCTTGGCCAATCTCAGTCCGGCGACAAGTGATTGAGCCATGTTAGTTTCATTTTTTCTAGAAACAGATTTGTATTTCATTAGGTTTTTATTTTTCAATTAATTTTGTTTCGTTTGTTTTGAAACTCAATCATTATAAATTTCTGATTGAATGTGTTGTGAAATAGTATTTGCATTTGAGTGGATTAAGTTGATTTGTGAATCTAGAATTAGTAACAGAGTTGAATTTGGAATTGTGAATATGGAATTAGCAATGAAATTGGTTGGTGAAGAAGTTGAATCAATGATGATGGGATAAAAATAATCTCATTGATTTGGAGGGGATAATTTTATTCCTCTCTAACGAGATAAAATTAAAATTGAGGATAAAAATAGTCCGGTTGTATGGACTCACCAAACATGGGATTGGACTAAAAATAGTCCAATCCCGTCAAACAAACACACCCTTAGTGTAGGTAATCATTTCCCATATGGTCCAATCCTATTTAATATGAGACAGCTATAGAGAATTATTTCTCAAGAGTCCTATTGGGTTTAGAGTCTTTGTTACATTTGCTTGCAATTTCCTTTAAATACAAGTATATAAGGATTACGGATGGCAATAGGTCAGGTTCGGACGGGTTTTACAAAATACAAACCCGTACCTATGAAAATTTTCCTCACCCAATCCTCTCCGCGAATCCATGAAAATAAATGGGTTTGGGTTTCACCCGCTGGTTTTATACTGATTCACCGGTCTCACCCACTAACTCGTAAAATATATTAATTTATAAATATTTAATATTTAATTATATTTATATATATATATATACATACAATACAGAACTCCTCTTTATTTATAATGTGTCATGGAGAATTACAAATACAAGAACATAAAGCACTTAAAAGTAAAACTCCAAAGGCAAAACAAATATGCAAGCACGATATTTCATAAGAGTAAAACCAGCAAGTGTAACCTATCATTAGCTATATATAAACGAGAGTTGAGAATTGTAATTCTCAAACTTGGAATGATTGGAATTTTTATATTTTATTCTCTATATGGTTAAAAAGGTTCAATTGAAGTTTAAATTTCTAATATTTTAAATAATAAATATTATATAATTTTTATTTATACGGGTTTGCGGGTTCACCCACAGGTTCGTTTTCCCAACCCGCACCCCACACTTGAACCCACTAGGTTTTTATTTATACGCTGGCCATAAATTCACCACCCAAACCCAACCCTACAAAGTCGAGTTCTGACGGGTGCCCGTGGGTGCGGGCCAAATTGCCATCCATAGTAAGGATTATTTGAATATCAGAAAATATTACAACAAATTCCTTATCTAAATTCTATTCTCTCTCTCGAACAATTCTCTCGATCTCTCTCTTAAATTCTATCTAATCTCTATCTTTCTCTCTATTCTTTCAATCTTCTAATCTTCAACCTTCTTCTTCTTCTTCTGTTATTCAATTCCCATAAACCTTCAACCCTGCACAGTCAAAACCACAAACACATCAAAAATCAATTAAACATGCCTAGGGCACGATAGAAAGTCCCCCTGCCATCCCTGACCCCTTATTAGCCAAGCTATCTGCTAGTGTCTGATGCAGAGAAAATAAAGAGGTTTTTGAAAATATTAAACCAGAAGAACAAACAAGATCTAAAGATTTCAATTAGGAAGAAAGAGGTTAGGAATTAGGGATTCGATGATTTGGGGATTTTTTTCAGTGACAAGTTGCGCTAAGAGATGCTTTTATAATTCATCATTTGCATCTCAAAATGACTTGCGTTTTGGGCTTTCTCATGAGTTCCAAAATGCTGAACTTCAACTTATTTTTAGGGTTTATTGGTTCTTTTTAAACGGCATCGTTTTGGTGGCATGTTGGTTTATAGTAGTTGAGTTGTGTCACTAATAGGGAATCATATCTCTAAGAGCCTATAATAGTTAGTATAGCTCTCTTGTAGGGGATCAACTCCCTGAGAGTCTATAATAGTTAGTATGAGTCAATACTAGGTAATGCTTTATTGTTGAAATCAAAATATGCAAACATAAATACAATAACGCTACTTTGCCCAATTTGGTGTCCAAATCGGGTGCCCAAACGATGTAGCAACACTTTCATCAATTCATTTAAATTGTATTAGATTTGTATAATTTAAATGAATAGATTAAAGTGTTGTCACATCATTAAAACATCAGAGTTGGACAAAGTAGCATTACTCATATATTGACGATGATTTATCTCACCTACCATCCACTAATCATTTGACATTTCAAGTGCCACCTGGGTTGGAATAACAAAAGTGAAATTTTAGGTGAGATATGTAGCAAACTGATAAAAAATTTAGTATACATGTTGTGATGTATCCAGCTGTATGTTTATATTGATGGCTAGTTCATGAAAATGTGTACAAGTAACCAAAAGGTGGTTGCCTTGGTGGTCAAAGGTTTGGGATGAAACCCAAGTCCTTGATTCTACTCTTGACAATTACCTTGAGGCCAGCCTTCAGGGGGCTTAGTCCTAATATTGGAAGGACTAATATGAGGACTAACGGATCCTACCCAGGTGGGAGCAAGTCATGGTTTACCTTTTGGTGCGGCCCGAGGTTTCTTATATGTCCTACTCCGTGAATCCAACATGCAGATCACAACAGAGCATACGGGTCAGGATAGTGTCACGCAGTTAAGGAAGGACATGCGGATATGTGCCTGGACGAAGTCTGGGATCCTCGATACCCAAAAAAAAGAAAATGTGTATAAGTAATGCAGCTAAACTTTAGGAATCATGGAAACTGAACTTTTTACCCATGCAATATCTTTAGTCGAATCCAAAGAAGAAAAAAAGAGCTGAAAAAGCTGAAAATGCTGTTGTTGACCACTATCTATCTAGAATAGAAGTACTGACCATGTGACATGTCCATAGTCTCTTTCAAAGTTGGTTGAAAGGAAAATGCTTTTGTTGACTGTTGTACTAATCACGTGATTTCTCTAACGGTATGTTTGGTCATTGGTGCATGAGATGGAATATGACTAATTTTAATCTCATTTCTATCTGTTGCTTGCATAGTTGTATGAGATGAGATTATTTAATCTCAAGTCACACCACAAAAAGTGGGACTCCACCACTTTATACTTTTATTATTTTTTCTATTTTTAGTTTATTTTATTTTTCATGTGAATATATTTTAATAATTAATTAAATATTTTAAAAATAATAATTTTCAATTTTAACAAATTATTATTTTCTAATGTCAACCCAATTAGGCCATCCTCAATAGAGCTTAAAATCATCTTCAATGGAGAGTTAAAATAGGTTGAGAGTTATTTAGTTGAGTTGTATTTAGTAAATGTGAGAGTGATAATTATATGGTGGGATCCATGTATTGGATGAACTAAATAGTGATATTTTTTGTTTTTTGTTTTTGTTTTTGTTTTTGTAGGACTCATGCAATAATTAAGAGAGATTAATGTTTGGGACCATATTGGATTTGTTGACCATTGGAAACAGATAAATCAGACTTATTGACCATTAGCTATGAACGGATCAGATTTGCTCACCGTTGGAGATGGACGGTCAACAAGATTTCAGAAATTAGAATTTGAAATAAATATATTTCTATAAAAAAATAGAAAAATCAACAAAAAATCCAAAAAATATATCAAAAATTATGAAAAATACAAAAATAATAATTTGTGATTTACGTTTATGTTTGTACTTTCAATTATGCATGTAATTTTTCATTACATTTGTGTTTATGTTCAATGTTTTCTAATCTCTGAAATTTAAAATTCATGATGTTTCCTTATTTAAAAATTAAATTGTTTAATGTTATCAAACTTGGTAATGATTTATAAATATTTAAATATATTAAATATTAGTACAATTTTAATGATTTCATTGAGAAATTTACAGGTGGTATTATTTTTATCAAAATTAAAGTTTATAAATTATAATTTAATGATAACTTATTATAAATTAGGTATAATTAAATTTGTTACAACAATATCACTTTCAGCACCACTTGAATAAAAATATATATAAGTATCACTCTCAGTACTATTTAAAATCCAAATATAACGCTCTAAGTTGCAGATGACCTTAGCATAAGGATGATTTAAACTTTTTTTCTTTTTTAATGAATTTTGTGATTGTTGAAACCGTTTTCCTACGTAGAGCTAAGAGTCATTTTCAATAATCTTTCGAATATAATTATGTTTTTCAATAAGAGTCATCCAAATCATTAATTCAGGGAGAGGTGTACCAGCCCGATCAGCCACGGTTTATAAAATAAAAGTTTATTATAATTTTAAATTATTAAATATATGTATATATTTGCTATTTTTTTCATGTATATATATACCACATATTTACCGGTTGCTTTCAATTAGGAAGTTCTAACTAGTAAAGTACATACCTGGAAGCAGTGGCGGACCTAGAAATTTTAATGAGATAGGGTACTTGAATAAAATAACAATTATATAAAAAAAATACTTAAAATTTAAGATCATAATAAAATGAGTTTATTATATAAAAAGAAAAATTGACAGTATAATGAAGTTTAGATAAAATCAAACAAATAGAATATTTTTATTCAAAATGAACTAAACAATCTAATATTTAAAAGAAATAAAAATAAGAAATATAATATTAAAAAATAAATAATAACAAGAGAAACAACATAAACAATGAAAAATTATAATATTTATTCATAAAAATATAAATTACAATATAATTTTATAATAATAATTTTTTTTTTTGTATTTATAGTGAATTCACTTTAAATTTATATAAAAATAATTAATTAATAAATATTACTAGATATGTTTTTGAACTTTTTATTCTTCTAATTATTGATTTATTGATTCTAAATAAATTAAAATTATAAAATAAAGAAAATACTTAGGATAAAATAAAATGAATCATAATAATAGATTGAGTATTTTAATACAAAAAATAAAATTTTAGATTTTAGAGTTTATTGATCGGATGTTTTAGCTATATCAAACTAAAATGATTAGAAATAAGATAAATTCAATAAAAATAATAGATAATTTGCTATAAAATAAAATTGAATCAGGTAATCACAAATAATGAGCAGTTAAGTAGTTGACAATGACAGGAAAAAGAGAGTGAATTGTTTTGTTGTTGAAGAATAAGATAATTTGAGATGGAATTGGAAAAGAGTGTAAAATATAAAAGACATTAAAAAAAATGTGAGTTGTTTTGTTGTTGAAGAATAAGATAATTTGAGATGGAATTGGAAAAGAGTGTAAAATATAAAAGAGATTAAAAAAAATATTTGTTATGCTTGAAAAATGCTAGTACTAGGAATTAAAGTGAAATACCAACTATACTGATAGACATTGAATTGTATAAAATGTTATTTGTATGTATATATCTATATAAAAATACAAAATCAATTTTTTTTAAGAATTTGAGGTAGGATACGGGTCCCACCTGGTCCAAAGGTGAGTCCGCCCCTGCCTGGAAGCCTAGAAGTGATGATTTTAGTGAAAGTGTTTTTAAAAAACTACAATAAATGAGAGTACCATTATTTATGAGATAGAAAGAAAAAAAACTATTGTTTTGTGATTTTTGTCGGTATCCAGTATCAATATGTGAGAGAGAAAGTGAAAAGGAAATGCTGTTATAAATTTATAATTAAGGATTCAAAAATATTTGTAATGAATGTTTTACTTGGATGTGGATTGGGAAGCCAAAGATAAGAGCATTTTAATTAGTAGAATAGATAATGAGATAAAAAAATCTCTTCAATACAATTATCTAAATATGAAACTTATATTGTATAATTATTTTCTTAAAAGAGTATAGAGTTGAGTTTTTATAATTTTTTACTATATTAACTGTAAAATTAACTAGGATAGAGAGTGAAATAAATATTTTATGGTGAGTGGTCATAATGTGGATACACATTTTTTTAATTTTCAGAACTGAAAATAAAAGAAGAAAAAAAGGGTTAATCGTACAAAATTCTCATGAATATAGGCAATATTGCATTCATAGTCAACTTTTCTTTTAATTGCACAAACAATTATCTAACCTAAATACAATTATCTAACAATTATCTAACCTAAAAAAAAAATATCTTCAATACAGTTATCTAACCTAAATATGGAACTTATATTGCATAATTATTATTTTTAGAGATTATGGAGGTGAATTTCTCAATTATCCCGTACAGATGTAGGGGTCGTTTGTTTTTTTGTATGAAGACAGAACATTCCTGGATTTTTCTAAAGACGGAATAAGGACTGAAATCTGAACTTGAATGACATGTTTTTTTTTCCTCACATCTAAATGTATTGTCAACACTTTTATTTTTTAAAAGTGAAATTGTTTGAAAATAAGTAAGTTTACATTTATACTCATGTTAAACAATTATACTATAATATGGAATAAAAACAATCCAATAATAATTATTATATATGAACACATATGATCATTATCTTCTTCTTCGATTACAAACAAACTTCATTTTTACTAAGAAAAGAAAATGATTTTTATTTTCAAAAAATAAAAGGGACAATAGGAAAACTCATACAAAACACTCTAAAAAAATAATATATAAATACATCACCCTAATATCATAATAAATTATTATGATTAAACACCAATATGAGAAGTGATTAGAGTTCTTTTTTATTTTTGAAACTATTTAAAATAAATAATATACTAAAATAAAGATTTCTATACCATATATAATGATGATGAGATTGAAAATATGTTATGTATGAGGGATAATATCGGAAGAAAAGATTTTGGATTGCATTTAATGCAATTCAGTGATTTGCAATTAAGTGAAAAGTCAAGATTTCTTATTTTTTATTTTAAGTTGTTTTTAGTATTTTTAAGTTGTTTGACCCCTTTAAAAAAATAAACAAAACAACTTAATAATTATGATTCAAACCCATTAAGTTTTAAGTGGAAAAAACAAACGACCCCGTAGACTATGATTTCTTATAATTGTCTACAAATATTATTATAAATAAAATAAACTAGTAGAGAGAGAAATAAATATGTTATGGTGAACGGTCATAATATGGATACATATATATATATATATATATATATATTTAGATAATTACATTTGAGACGATAATATGTATTTATTTATTTATTTTTTTAAAATAATTTGGATCCATATTCAAGAGAGATATTTATGTGTGATTAATTGAAACTCAAAAATATTTAATAGTGATAGAGATGCTCTAATGTTTTAAGTTGATCAACAGTCTTCCAATTTTATTTCTTTCCTTTTTATGTTCAAATATATTATAATCTTCTTTAATTTTATGAAGATACTTATAAAGCTTATTCAAATATCATTGGTAAATATATAAAACATCATAATGAATCAATTAAACATTAATATATATATATATATATATATATATATATATTCATAAAGTTATATCGTGTAGACTAAATACAATTTTATTAAGCCTAATTCTGGTCTGAAAAATATATGAACCTAATTTCGGATTCGATTTCGGTGTGAATTCACTTCCGAAATCCCATATACAACCCGGTCAAATTTTTTGAAAAAATCTACAAATATATTATATAGACCTCACGTTGATTGTGAACCTAATTACTTAACCATGACCATTGAGTAGTGGTTGAAGCTATCAGAAAATAATAAATAAATAAAAAATCAGATTTTCAAATATTTTCTTATCAAATGCACATGGAGAGGGAGAGAAATGAGAAGCAGAGCTCAATTTGTTTGTACATTGTACATAATATGTTTACACATTAGAATTACTTGCTTTCTCATTATAAATTTATAATAAACACCTTAAGCTTTACTTAATCCCTGTAACAAGTAAACAACCACCTACACTTGTCCTTTTTGTTAAGTCAATAAAGCCTTTAACCAACAAAAAAAATAATAATAAAATATTGTACATTTATACAGATATGTATAAAGTGTACCGTATTATATCGGTAACACCATTCTACATCTTTGACTCAAAGATATGTTTATCATATCTATTTTGATGCATGGCTTTCTTTTATAAAAATAATTTGTATTTTATAAACTTTTTCTGTTTTCTTTTTTTACACAATTGCAAAATATTAGTTATTTTTCTTCCCAAAGATAATAGATATTGAATGTTTGTTGTCAAATAAAAAACACAAAGAATCTAATTTCCAAATTTCAATACTATTAAAATATATAATTTTATTTTAAAAAACTTATATCAAAACAAAATATAATAAATATATATTAAATTATATATATAATATACCCAATACTACAAACGGTATTTAAGAGCGCTGTTGTTGATTGGGAGAAACCACTCTCTGATTATCAGCTACCCTCCATCTCACACTCATCAAACTCTCCATTTGGTCAAAGCTATGCCAGAATTTTTGTGGTACCATTGTATTAATACCAACTGTCCAGATTCATAACATATTATGTTTTCTAAAATATATGGATGAGTTTGAATTTAGATAAATGACTCTCAAGTCTGAGGCTTAAATCCGATAAAAGCTTTTAAAACAATACCTGATCTATACATAGTTGATAGATAAATATTATAAAAACATAAAAATTTGTTTTTAAGAGCATTTCTAATGTTATTATATATTTTTAAGTTTCTAAATAGTGACACATCAGTATTTCTATTCAATATGAGTCTACTTTTGAATTTTTTTTTAGAGAAATGCAGTATTCATATCTCCAATGCAATTATATAAAATCAAATATGTATCTATTTTTTAACCAATCATAATAAAACAATTATTACATTCTCTCTCCTCTTTTATTTTACAATTAAATGAGCTTCAATATTATTGGTAAAAATAGTTAGAAATCCCAGTCAGCATTTCTAGGGAGAGTTTCTAGAATTAGAAACTCAACTCCATATTCTCTAACTTTTTTTTTTGCCATATCATCTCCATATTCAACATAGATAATTGCATTGAAGAGAGTTTTTCTAACTTCTTTAACATCTATCCTATGTGGCATTCCATTTCTCAAAATGCATAATAGCATTGGAGATGCTCTAAGATATAGATTTTTTAAAAAACAAAAAATCGTTTTGTAAAACACTATTATCAATCCCACCATACGTATTCTAAAAGTATGTACGGAGAGTTTTTTCCGGATTTATAAAAGTAGATATCTAACCGTACATATATTGTTTGATCTTGACAAGTCCCGACAGAATCCTATTTGAAATAACAATTGTAATTTTTTGTGGAAACAAAAAAACACTATATCATCATGTTTGGTGTCTTGCTGCGTCATTAAGTGGCAATAAGTGAGTAAAGAAATAGAAAGTTATATAACAAGTTACGGTTCTATCGCTATCGCCAATAAAATAAGATGTTGCAGGTTGTCGTAGCAAGTTTTGCATTAGAGGTATGGGTGTGTTTATGAAGGTAAAATGTTTTGATAAATACAGTTTATTTTATAAGGTCCCTGATCAGTGAGAACTACAAGGGAGTGCATATATTGAAATTAATTAAGTAGGTAAGCTACAACAATTCAAACTAAATTTTTTCATTACTATTTATTTATGTTTTCTTCGGAAAAAAAATTATCTTGCAAATAATGCTATTTTACGATAAATCCTGCATATATAGTTGAATCTGAAAATCCAATTGCAGATATACGTGCAATAATTTATGGTCTTATTTCTCCTTTTTTTTTTCAACCGACAACCTTAAAAGGTATGTGTGTATTATTTGTAATTGTTAGGGATTTGAACCGATGATCGCGGAAGCATTATACCTAATATACACCCATAACTCATAACAATTAATAAAGTCTATAGCAGAAAAATAGATGAGAGAAAATAAACCAATCAAAACACAAGATATACGTAAAAAATCCAAATCGGGTAAAAAACCACGGCCGTCAGGACGATAGAGAAAGTTCCACTATATGATAAATTGTTACAACCATATACTTCACAATTCTCTCTCACACCTCATACACTTGATAATAATCACAGTAGGCTTTGCTTGATCCATATAACAAATTAACAACCGCATACACTTGAATTGGTTCAGTTCCGAACATGAGAATCAATGGCATAGCTATGATTTTGTGTTAGAATGTACTAAATTAAATTTTCATGTCTCGCTATTTAAATTGTTAGACATCAATAAAAACATGAAAATATTAAGTCTTTTCCAAAAATAAGTTTAAAAAAAATGAATCACTCCTATTTTACTAAATTATAACCATATATAACCGACAGAATAACCAGCTCTAGGTAAGGAGGAACATCCTCCAGCAAAAACAATCCTTCGCAGATCTCAAGGCAAGTAGCCAAGGAATGAGCTGCAATATTAGCACCCCTAGAGACAAAGGCAATTTGAATATTAAAACGACTAGTAAGCTCAACAATATTATTAATAACAACACCAATGTCATTGTACACACTGCTCAAATTAATCAGGTCCACAACACCTTTCACAACACTATCCAAAACAGCAGGAATGAGCTTAGAATCCACCGCAGACCTAACTAACCCCTCTCGAGATAGCCTCTGCCCCTTCCTTGGTGCCTTCTTGCACCTCTGCCTCTCCCCCCAATCTCACTTGGTGGAACTTGAGCTTTGCCCTCCCAAGTTGGTGGAATTGGGATTCTACAATAGCCGAAACCTTTGGCATATTCTACCATCCTCTGAACACTTTGTTTCGCTTCTTTACCTCCAATGAGTTTATGTCTTGCACACTGGTACAAAAATTCTTAAACAAAAAATAATAAACATATTAAAATCATAAAATCAATTACCCAAATCAAAAAATAGGAAATAGTAATATAATATATATACCCAAGAGAAACGGCAAGCTGAATAAGAGTCTCGCATTCGTTTGCGGAATCTAGATAAATCCTTCTCCAGATTTTCTACTTGATTGGTGTAGCGTTTTTCAGCAACAAGCAGAGTATGAAGCCAAGTATACTACACAGTGCCGTATACAGCTGAACCAAGGTAATTTTTTTAATCTTGTATTTTTTAAAGAGTTTGTAGTTGATTTATCTTCTTTTCTTCAGATTTCATCTCTGGTTTCCCTTTTAGATTTCTTGTATTTTATAGAAACTGTCTAGGTATTTTTTTTATTACAGTAGGCTTTACTTGATCCCTATAACAAATTACAACATCATACACTTGAATTGGTCCAGTTCCGAGCATGAGAATCAATGGTATAACCATGATTTTGTGTTAGATTGTACTAAATTAAATTTTCATGTTGATATTTAAATTGTTAGACATCAAAATATTAAGTCTTTTTCAAAAATAGGTTAAAAAAAATGAATCACTCCTATTTTACTAAATTATAACCTACAAAATAACCGGCTCCATGCAAGGAGGAACATCCTCCAGCAAAAACAATCCTGGCTAATAGCCAAGGAATGAGTTGCAATATTAGCACCCCACTATCCAAAACCCCTTTAACAACATATCCAAAACAGCAGGAATGAGCTTAGAATCCATCGCAAACCTAACCCCTCTCAAGATAGCCTCTACCTCTTCCTCGGTGGCCTCTTGAACCTCTGCCTCTCCATGGTCTTGGACCTTGGCCTCTCCCCCCAATCTCACTTGGTGGAACTTGAGCTTTGCCCTCCCAAGTTGGTGGAATTGGGATTCTAGAATAGCCGAGACCTTTGGCATATTCTACCATCCTCCGAACATTTTGTTTCGCTTCTTTACCGCTCTTGAGTTTATGTCTTGCACACTGGTTCTAAGATTCCTAAACAAAAAATAATAAATATATTAAAATCATAAAATCAATTACCCAAATCAAAAATAGGAAATAGTAATATAATATATATACCCAAGAGAAACGGCAAGCTGAATAAGAGTCTCGCATTCGTTTACGGAATCTAGATAAATCCTTCTCCAGATTTTCTACTTGATTAGTGTAGCGTTTTTCAGTAACAAGCAGAGTATAAAGCCAAATATACTAATTCACAAGCAACTCATAGTTCCTAAGATAAGGAAACTTGCAACCAATAAAAGCATCGGTCTGTCTTGTTGAACCCCGCTCATTTATAAAAGTAAAGTATTAGGTGTTTAGTTGACCATCTTCTTCTAGGTCTTTTAGTTGATTCCTTATGAAAGGATAATACAGAATAGCATAAAAAATAACACATAAATAATCAATTACTTCCTGATAAAAATACTACAGGATAGCAAGAAAAATAACTATTAATAAATTAAAACATTACCTTAGTTTTATCATTCCAAAACCTTAGATCAATAGAAAAACCAAATAAAAAAAATTCAACACCATTATAGGATGCCTGCAAAAGAATTCAAATCATAAATCACATAATTTGAATATTTAACACGTAAATTATTAAAAAATAATAATAAATTACCAATTCATTCAATAGATGTCTCATTTCTGAGACTGCCATGGTCGTTGGAGACAACACTTGCGGGGAAAAAATACTGGTGGGAACAAACCAACGTCCTTGTTGATATGTCCATCGACTATTGCTGTGCTGATTTAAGATAAGTTCCAGTGGGGACAAAAAGAAAGTCTCATTCCAATTTTCAGGTGGAAAAATTGGACGAATATCACCCGTGGAAATATACCCTATACATAATCCTATCAGCTAAAGTTGACTAAATACAGCTGCAGATGCCAGCTCACAATTCACCACTTTAGCTGATTCTTGAACCTTGACACCTTTGTAATACATGGCTGAGACTGATGCACCGCAGTAGCTAGTAGTGTACTGTTATGTAGTCTAGTAGAACCTTGTTGCTCACTGACTTTGGCTTGACCACTGTCTTTCTCATTTGAGCTTGTTGACAATCCTTTAGCTTGAACTTTGCTGACAACAGGTTCACTAACATAGTCACATTCATATTCTGGTTTGTGTATAATGTGAATATTAATAATATTTTTCTTCGTAGTTGGTTAATCTTTAGTTCCAATTTTATTACAACTTAATGTTAATTTTTTCTAACAGCTTCAATTTTGATACAGTAAATGAAAATTTGAGACAGAGAAAGCCTATATACAAAGGAGGAAATCCTGTTGAGCTTTCACCTGTGAATTCAGGATACTTTTCTACCTCTGTACTCCCATTTATTCTACATTTGGGTTTTATGACAGCCACTGCATTTTTTGTCATGCATGTACAGGTTAGACTTGTCGTTATTCTTTTGTTGGCTTATGATTCCTCAATTTTGAGTGATAAAATTTCAACTGTTATGAGAAATGTTAGCAGTTGTTGCTTTTGTATTGGATACATCTCTTCTTTGTGGAGCTTACGCCATGTGCGCAAATTTCCATTATAAAGCATAGGAGTTAGAACGGAAGAAGTTGCAAATTAGTGGGTTAAATGGTGGTACTTATATTCTGAATGCCTCTCAAATAAGGAAACACTTGTGAAAACATTTAATTTATCTAACGATGTTAATAATAAACTTGCTATTCTTTAGTTCGTTTAAACTATTAGATTTTTTTGATGAAGTTATTGATATAAGTGAAAGCTTCTGCCCTTTAGCATAATGCCACAGGATTTGTAGCATAGGAATTCTTCTACGATGATGAACATTTGTGGACCATTTAGAAGAGTGACAATTTTAAGACGATATTTCTTCGGTTGCCTATCTACATGTTTCTTTACTGCACCATTCCTGTTAGCTAAAGACGGCTATTATGCATTACAATTCTTGATGCTTTATCGATTGACAGGTTTCCACACGATTCTTGTCTGCAAGTCCTCCTCTTTACTGGTTTGCATAATATTTAATGATATCGCCTGGTACCGGTAAGAGATGGGGATATTTGATCTGGGAATACTGTGCAACATACATTCTTCTTGGAAGTTTACTCTTTTCCAATTTCTACCCATTTACTTGATAAAGCTTCTTTACGGTGTCTTGTTTTGGATATACAACTCGAGAGCTTCTCTCTTGGTGGCAAGTTCTTGCCATTTTTCTTGGCTCTTCCTGAATTCTGATATGTAGCAGATTCAAACACAACTCCACAACTCTTATTGAAAAAATATATTAAGTAGTTGATTAAGCAACCCAAAAAACTATAGGAATGAATAGTTATTCTCATTTTTGAATTATAACAATTTGTGTAGCTCTAGATATGACAGTTTCTGTAAGAAAGATTTGTGTCTAATCCCAAATTTTGTCTTTGTTAAAAGGCGAGGCTCGTGTGTGTGAGAGAGGTCCTTGCTTGTGGATGGGGAGGCCATGGAGTGGTGGTTTACGGTTGGATTGAAAGCAAGCGAACAGTTTTCTGGTTTTCGGTGTCTTGATGGTGAATTGAATTGACATCCATCTTTATTTATTTCCTTATAACTGAAGTGAATTGAAGAGCATTGAATTGATTGTTGTAACAGTCCTTGTGGAATGTCACATTTACTTGCATGCATTTAAATAAGACTTGCATTGTTGAACCCTCACTTCAGACTTGCATTGTTGAACCCTCACTTCGACAGCAAAAATGGATATGGGATTGAATTTAAAACTGTTTCATGTGATCCTTGTGATGACATCTATTTTCAAGGTAACACTGGCAGGGTGGAATACGAAGAACACGCTCGTCATCCAGAACAGTTTCCGCTCAAATGCAAATTCCTTGTACGTTCATTGCAAATCCGATGGTGATGGTCATGATCTTGGCGAACATTGGCTCGCAGCAGGCCAGAAACTTTCGTGGTCGTTCCATCTTTCTTTTTGGTCATCAACCAGTTATCATTGCTATGTTCAATGGGCAAACAAGAAGAAATATTTCGTTGCTTTTAATGATAGTATTTATAAGTGTTGTGATAATAACGAAAGTTTGACTTGGTTTGTCGGAAATCGTGCTCTTCTCGCACTCAACCAAAAAAAAGACGGTAAAAATCGTTTTATTATACAACTTGATTGGCTTGATCATTAGTTATTGATGAAATATTTTGTATCGTCAAATATTTGAAAGCAATAAAATCATAATCCTTTATAACTTTTTGTTGGGTGCAAATGCAAGAGTAGTGAGAAAAAATAGAAGAAAATGAAAAGTGTAGGTATAAAGAATTGCTATTTGCAGATCTGCAAACTGCATATTTGTACTTCTGTTTTTTTTTTAATAATCCTTAAACATTACAAATACATCATCAAATTTATAGGAGGTAAAGATAATTTCAGAGCCACTTTAACAAGTTGCAAGGACTAATTACCATTTCAATACAAACTGCAACAACTTACCAGATTAATACTATTAGTGTCGAGAACACAGGCATGGTAGAGGTAGACTCAATTTTGCAAATTCAGCTGCAGCCATATAACAAATTTTTCGATTAATTAATCGAAATGTTACAAGTTACAACAACATTATTTATAACACACTTTAAATCTGCCTAACAAAACTGTTGTCAAAACTAGCTATATAGCTAGATTGGTTCTTTTGGGTGTGTGTGTATTTCAATTAATTTCAGGTTTAATTTCAAGTTACTGCAACACACGGGTTATAACTTATAATTAGTTAGTTAGTTTGTTTTTTTTAAGGAATTATATATATATATATATATATATAATTAGTTAATTAAAAAGCCATTTTCAATATGAAGTGTTGGGTTAAAGTAGATAAAATTTTATTTTATTTTTATTAGAACTGAATTATTGAAAGAAAAATGAAGCACAAGCCTACAAGGTACTTAATAAGCACTTCTCCAAAAAGCAGAGAAAATAAAACACAGTTTAATCTAACCTAAAAAAACGTCTGAAACTGATTTGAAATTAGAGTGAAGTGGTGATTTAAGGGGTCAATTTTTATTATTTAAAAAACAGATACAATTTTGGAACTCGATAATAATAATGTCTTGATTGTACGCATATATTGCCAGTTGATACATGATTTTCATGATTTCATCACCAGCTGGCTTCCATTAAACTTTAGTCTACAAAAGTAATTGAAATTTGTTTTTAAACATTTGTTGAATTCTCAATGGGGCATCATTCCTGACTACGACCATCTGAGGAGAAAATCTTCCAAGAATACCTCTCACAACTGATGTTGGTGAGACGAATCCAATTAAATAGTGCCATGTGTTATATATGTAATTTAAAAAAATTATTTTCAATTTAAGCCCCAATAAAATTCTGCCATGTGTCATTTTAAAAATAAAAGTTATATTAAATTACTAAATATAATATATAACATCTTTTTGTTTTCTCTACTTTCTCTATCGTATATATATACGGTCTTTCTATTCTCAGTTCGAACTGATATATCTTATATCGGTACTTTACATGTGGACCATTGGATTTAAAAGATACTTTTGACAAGTGTATGCAACAAAGTCAAAGTATTTAAATCCAATGATATATATATATATATATAATAATTTTCACATAAGTGCGTACCGATAGAATTATATAAGGACATTGAATGTGAGCCACTCATTTTATATATTTTGACTTGATATGTATGTACTTGTCAAAACTTTTTTATAAATAAGTGGCTCACATTCAATGTCCTTATATAATTCTATCGGTGTGCATTGACAGGAGACTCACATTCAATGTCATTATATAATTCTATCGGTGCGCACTGGGACAGGAAAAAGACTATATATATATATATATATATATATATATATATATTCAGTTGCAAACATATCAACTGTCCATTTTTTTTTTCCTTGTTTGTTTTGCTGTCGTGGAACAACAGAAAATTATATTAGATTGTTTTACTATCAGGTTACCTTATTTGTTGATGTTTTTTTTCTAATCTCATATTTTCCCTTTTTTATTTTTGTCTGTAAATGATCCTTTCTCATATTCAAAGGAGAAAAATTTAATCAAAACATAGTAAAAACAATTCAAGAACAATTTTTCAAAAAAAAAATATATATATAAGAACTAATAACATATAGCATGAAACAGATCCAAACCAACAAAATAATTAAAAAAGAGAGCTTCAATTCAAAGTTTTGCCAAAAACATCGCAAAGCAATGACCGAACAACAGCTGCCCGGAAAAATAAGATCAACAATTGGAAATAATTTTTTTTTAAATTGTTTGCCATGTGTCACTTTTAAATTGGGTCCGTCTCACCAACATCCAGGATTTTCTCCTTTTTTTTTTCCTTAACTTTGCACTAAATATTGATATCTAATTATAAATAAACATACATGATTAAGATTAATCGGTCTACACTAAGAAGAAAAACATGGTCCAGGAAACGATCATAGCTCTTGTGAGATATACCTATGAAAGATTTTCTCCGGACTGAAAGCTAGCCACATGCATGCATATATGCTTTTCATAATTACCATTCACTGCCACGTTCATGCATATATGCTTTTCATAATTACCATTCTGTTATAAAATGTGGCTTTTTACCACATGTGCAAAATGCACAAATATCTTCACTACCGCCTAACCCCCCACCTGCTTTTTGATCTTATCATTGTCATCACCCCGCTTGCCCACTTGATGGCACAGGTGGAGGATTGCTTGAATTGCTTCGTGAATAAGTTTGTAACACTTGATAAATTGTATATAGGTATGTGCACTGTTCTCTTCATAAATAGAAAAAAAGACAGAATATCAAACAAGTTTTTCTCTCTCACTCTCTCGTGTCTCTCGTCTCCCATCTCTCACTTTATTTTTCATTTCTTCGTCTGATCTTCACATGTTATTCAATTAATCTATAACACATTCACTGTTTTTTCTTATATATATATATATATATATATATATATATAAAATCTTTCTATTGTCATGATATAGCGAAGCTTAACGAGAAAAACTCGCAAGACTAAATTCGAAAAGCAACCTATCAATATTCGGCTGATCTGTGCTCGGATGCCAGAATATTAGGCAATTAGGAGATAATTAGAGAAAGTTCTAATTTTTTTTTAATTCAACTACTGATTCTCAAAACCTAATACATGCTACTTAAATAATAAAAGCAGCTCGAATTTCTTAAGATTCAATAACTCCTAAAATTCTTAAAAAAGAAAAGAATTCTAAAATTTCTAAACCTAATCTAATAAGGAAACTTGATTTGATTTAATAAAAATCAAATCATAAAATAATTAATATCCTAATTACATATACAATAAAGGGAAATAAAATATTATGTATTAATTATATGAATATTTTTAAAATCTAAAAACTTCAACAATATCTTTGATAATCTCTCCTGCATCATTCTCTTCAGGTTGGAACAAATTCGTCCTTGAATTTTGACCGCCTGCATCCCACAATCTTGTATAAAAAATTTGGGTGCTAGGGGAAGTGGGGAAATGAGTATGGGGGAAGGTCCCTCCATCCCCATCCTCATTTCAATTTATTATGGGGAAAATGGGGAAATGGAGATAGGGGTCTCCATTTCAATTTGGGGATGAAAATCATCCCCATCCCCACCCTATTCCCTAAAAAAATTTCCCCAAATGGGAATGTAAACGTGAGGATTTGGGGATCCGGGAGAAAATGTACATCTCTGGATAGGATATACACAGGGCCAGCCCTTCTTCTTTGCTAGAGGGCGGCCTCCCCGGACCCCTTTTTTAAGGGGTCCATGTATACATGATTTCAATACTTGTTTAGGGCCCATTTTTCATTTTTATCAAATTATAAGGGCCCATATATTTATTATGGATATTAATAATATGCTCATATTTAAAAAAATTCAAAAGTTAAAATAAACAAAACAAAATTGTGCTAGGAGACCCAAGATAAAAAAGTTCTAAATGAAATCTTTAATTATGTTTTCTTTTTTATCTTCAAACATATCAATACTAAAATCCATTTATTGTCTGAATTTTCAGCCTCCAAGTCCAACGTCTCTCTCAACT
Organism: Dipteronia sinensis; assembly: GCA_033220585.1. Classification (NCBI taxonomy): domain Eukaryota; kingdom Viridiplantae; phylum Streptophyta; class Magnoliopsida; order Sapindales; family Sapindaceae; genus Dipteronia; species Dipteronia sinensis. The sequence goes on along the minus strand of CM065639.1, from coordinate 70,803,293 downwards.
CTTTTATAAAAAAAAATCTCTCTCAACTCTCTTAAGTCTCAGCTCTCATTTTCCCAACAAGGGGCCCTATCTTAGATTTTCGCCCCGGGCTTCAAAATCCTGGATATACATGAAAACGTGTGGAGATGAGAAACCTGTATTTTGAATTTTCAACAAATGTATTTTTTAATTGAGTATTGAGAAGTAAATATATCTACGGTTAGTACGTTACTTTAGCTGTCTGCCATGTTAAGCATGGTAATTACGCACACGCGTATCTTGAGACGTAGTTAATAAAAATATTTGTTAAGGCAAATTGCAAAAACATATAGTATAAAGGTTTAATATTCAACCTTGGTTTTAACTTTTAACTCCATAAACTTATCTTCATGTTAGTCAACAACAGTTAAAAATATTTTTTTTTTTCCAAATTTAATATTTTAAAAGTCTAAAATACCCCCAAGCTATTTTAGAAAAAGTCTTCATTGCCCTAGGAATAATCAAATTAAATACAATAAATAATTTTAAACTGATAATAATAATAATAATAATAATAATAATAATAATAATAATAATAATACCACCTCAAAATAATAATAATGTAAACTTTGTTGTGATATAATTGACTTCCACCACCTAGAGAATAATCCATTATTAATTCTCTTAATCTCTTTTTCTATTTCATTGTAAAGTAACTACTTCTCTTCTATTTCATCGTAAACTCAATTTTCACTATGCCTGTATATAGGCTCATTATATAAGCTTTTTACACACATAAATAAATTCATAAATTGATTTCCTCTCATTCTTCTCTCCTGGTTAGTATTATTACTTTCTATATTTTTATGCTTTGATTTATAACACGTTATCGGCACGAATGTTTTTCTTTTATAATTTGATATCTTCTTCTTCCTTTCTTAGTATTAATAATAAAGTTTGCAACAAAAAGATTGCATTAGAAAATCAGAACCAAAAGTTCTTAATTTGAAAATAAGAACCAGAAGTTCTTGTTTTGAAAATAAGAACCAGAAGTTCTTGAATCGAGAAAATGAACCAGAAATTATTGATTCGAAAAAAAATTATAACCAGAAGTTCTTGATTCGAAAATAAGAACCGGAAGTTTTTGAATAATAAAAAAAAATCCAGAAGTTCTTAATTAGGAAAATCAGAACCATGTAGTTATTGATTCAAAAAAAAGAACCAGAAGTTCGTGAATTGAAAAAAAGAACTAGAAGTTCTTGATTCGAGAAAAAAAGTATAACCAAAAGTTCTTGATTCAAAAATAAGAACCAGAAGTTCTTGAATCGAAAAAAAAGAACCAGAAGTTCTTAAATCTAAAAAAAGAACCAGAAGTTCTTGATTCGAAAATAAGAACCGGAAGTTCTTGAATCGAAAATAAGGAACCGAAGGTTCTTTATTAGGAAAATCAAAACCATGAGTTCGTGATTCGAAAAAAAGAACCGGAAATTCTTGATTCGAAAAAAAAACAGAACCAGAAGTTTTTGATTAAAAAAAAAATCAAAACAAAAAAATTATTGATTCGAAGATTTATAACCTGAGGTTCTAGATTCTATAAATTTATATATGGAACCAGAAGTTTTTAATTGGAATTTTTTTAGAATCAGGAGTTCTAGTATTCCAGTTTATTTAGAACAAAAGTTCTAAATTATATGCTAAAGCAAAGAAAAGAACAAGCAAAAATGAATACGCCGACAATTCTATGGGATGGTTTTGATTGAATTAAATCATTAATACCCATGCTTTAATGCATATAAACACCATGTGGCTGGCCATCATTGATGATGATGCACATTGTGTGTATATGTTAAGCAAAAATGTGTACCGTGTTTATATCAGTATTCTAGTAAGCGCTAGGCGCTAGTCGGGCGGAGACCCAGCACCTAGCGCTTAGGCCGATTAATCACCGATTAATCGGGGATTAATCAGAAATCATAATTACAAAGAAATTCCAATTAAAACTCCAAAGAAAATTATTTTCAACAAATATTTTTCCAAATCCAATCATAAACCAATCCAAATCCCCAATTATCAAATCCAAAGAATATTAAATCCCCAATGACCCTCTACAGTAGGCTTTACACTATTAAACTGAAATAACAAGATAATTTGTAGAGGCCCAATTGAACCGCATACCCAACTCGGCCCAAACACTCTTAAGACAAAGACCCAACTCAATCTTTGAACTCAACACTAAAATCCCACAAACTCTTCTTCATCTGCACTTACTTTCCCAATTTATGTGAAATCCCTTTCTCACCATGCCTCATTACATTCTTCTTCGTCGGTGCAAAATCAGAAACAAATCAAATGGCAAGAACCACTCAGCCGTCTATTTCCATCAATCTCTAATCTCTCCATCGCCGTCGCCGCACCCAGACTATCAGTATTACTTCACGCCAGATCCGAGTCCAACTTAGTGCTTCGCCTCTTCAGCTCGTCATCAACTCAGCAGCCTCAACAATCGAAAGAAGAAAACGCAACCAAAGACCGAGAAGAGAACAAATGAACAATTGGTTTAGGTTTGTAACGCGTTGGATGATTTAAAAAAGGAGGTCGTTTTGATTTTTTTTTTCTTTTAAAACAGGCTAGGAGGGTCAACGGCTTTGACTGTCGTGAACGATTAGTCGCCGTCGTGAATGATTAGTCGGAGACCGCGGAATATGGCCGATTTTGGCCTTTTAGCCTCGGTAGCCAACCGACGAGCTGAATTGGAACGATTAATCGGCCGCCTAGATCGATTTCTAGAACATTGGTTTGTATAGTGTGTTAAGCACGGACAAACACAGAGAAACAATACAGAGATGGGAACATATGAGCAAGTTGAGAAAAATTAATATAGAAATTGTGTTCTCCACTTCATGATACAACTACGTATAAATATTCTGCTCCCACAATTCAGATTCCTGATAAACATATCATCAATCGGAACTCGAAGTTCCACAATGTTCAACATACAAGTACTACAACAACTAATGTTCAAAAACAACAGAGTATTATCTATCCGTCAATATATAAACTAGCTACTTTTTTTTAAAAAAAAATCACTGGCCATTGTGGTTTGGGGGTGAAGAGCGTTCATATTCAGACTGTCAATATAGTTTGGTGAAAGTATAGCTACAGCCAACAATCAAATCGACTTAAATCAAAAATTGGACATCAGTGTTCTTCATATTCGACAGTTAATTTATCAAATGACCATAACAACAGATTATTTTTATAGATAGGAGAAGCTACTCTCACATTTATATCAAAAAGATATCGTGTCAGATTACCGTCCAATATGATTAGGTAGCAAATGACGTTTCTTTATTCTAACAATATCTCAAGTTTGAATGACATGTTTAAAATTTATTACAAACAATAATATGCTATTCATCCTTGAACAAGGACACCATCATCAGAGGATTCAAGTTCATATAGTTGCTTCATGTTCAGAGGCAATGTAACATTTGACTCTCCATTAATCCATAACATCTCAGCTAACATAGAATTCGCTCGCTCCGTTGGAGTCAAATTAAGCCCAAGCAATTTATTGACATTGTAATGAGGTCCTGTGACATCTCCTATTCCATTCCATAATAGCTGTGCTAATTGAAGGTTGGTCATCTGACTATGATGGCCACCGTCGAAAAACACATACTCGCTGGGGTCTTCGCATAAATTGATTTGATCCCTCTGTATCCTCCGCTGCAGTCCTCTCCGTTCAGCTCTCCGGCGCCACAACATGCTATCTTGCCTTCCTCAAAACCTTGGTAAAATTACATATCAAGGGAGCGAATATAAATGTGAGATAATTACAACATGGTCTCGATCGTTAATGAAAATAGTGTGAGAAATATTGATTTATATTTATTATACTGTATTTTCTGGAATTAAGAATTCGGTTTCGAAGAGCATTATTGTAGTAATCAAAAATTGCATAATTGAATCCTGGTAAATGGCCCTCCATCTCCTTAAGAGAAATAGACAAGAATTTGTTGTGTAATGTTGCATGCCTCATCTATCTCTCCCCACAATCAACATTAAATTCCCTAGCAGTTTGTCTGGTTCCTGGGATCCAACCCAACGGTCCAACATTTTGGAATGCAAATTTCCTTCCTCCTATTGCATATATTTCCTGCAAGAAAAATCAAACGGAAAATGCGTGGACATATTGTTAAGTTAAATGAGCGTCATTTATTACCAAATCATATTGGACGGTGGTATTGTCACATATTTGTTATAAATCACAAACAGGTAACGTTTAAAATAAAATAAGTGGGATTTTATTACCTCAATTGTTGACATTAATTTGGTCATGACTCTCCCTACTAGTTCAATCTGCTTAGACAGTTGGATTTGTGTTCTTATTATTGAAAGTCTAAGTAGTCATTGCCTCCGGAGCTAAATAAATATACTGATCTCCTCAAAACGTTTTTGGCTTCTTCATGACCTAGTTTTTGCTCCATTTCTGTTGCCAACTTCTTGAAATATCCCGATTGAGTTGGAAGATTCATCTGATTAGAAAATTTATTGGTTGATACACACCCGATTTGGCATACAGTAAAATATTCATTCTATCGTAAACAAATTTTAAAATCACGTGTATTATCATAAAGATCAAAGTAGCTATGATACAATTTTACTTTAGGAAACGGTTCGTTATACTTGTCTCTATATGGTGTGGACAAATAGTTTGATATAGGTAGGAGAGGATGGAAAAAGAAATTACCATATTAGTACTATTAGGGTTGAGAACACGTGATCTGGCTGAAGCAAAGTTAACTCCATCTGTAAATTCTGCTCCCGGTTGCAGGAATGGTAGAGGTAGACTCAATTTTGCAAATTAAGCTGCAGCCATAAAACAATTTTTTTGATTAATTAATTGAAATGTTACAAGTTACAACATAAATGTGATTAGAAGTTCTGAATTATTTATTAACTTAAATGCCATGCATCAAAATTGTTACTAATAGCTTACAAAATTACAAAATATAGACTACTCATAAACATTGTAAAGTAAATTACAAAAGATAGATCACGCATGAGTATTTGTAAAGTTCCAAAATATTAGTGAAAGAGCCCCCAGAAAAAGGGTACGAAGAAAAAGTAAAGGAAATTGGGTAATGGGCATTAGTAAAAGTGTAGGCCGTTTTTTTTAGTATTGTTGGGCTTGTTTTAAAACAATATTTGAGCCCATTTTAATTGTTTACAGCAAAATATATATTGGACCAATTTAATTAAAACAATACTTGGGCCCCATATACCTATAATTCATTATTTGTAATTAAAGGCCTCTCTAAATGATGCCCCTTTAGTCCAGCCTCTGTTTATGATCTGTGATTTGTGAATCGGTCCAAGTTAGTTTCCAACATCACTTATAACTTTATGAACAAATTAGCACATTGCATGTACTACACTAGGCAGAGTTCTTATCTGGTGCAGGAATACCATGCCTATTTCTTCGTACTGGATTGATTGTATAATATTGGCCGGTTTGGCATGGCTTTTAAAATCCGATTTTCTGCTTTTTTGGATCTAAAACTGGCTTTCAAAGGTATTTGTAATTAGAACTTGTTAAGTGTTTCCTCTAAATCTGTGTAGTTGGTCAAATTATTGTGCCCATTAAGAGGGTAAGATTATTATTATTATATAAAGAAAAAGAATTGGCAATAATTGAGAAGAACTAAATCAATAATAAAAGGGGTATAACTTGAATCCATAAACTTCAAAATACAGGTGTGACTCGTGTGAAAAGTTTACCGCTGAACCAAACCTCATTTTTTTCCCTTCAAATTCTAGTTATAGTCAAGTAGACGTTATGTTATGAGAAACAGATTACGTAATTGATGATAATTGGATTCTTGTGGTTACCAAATCACAAACAATTGATGATAATTGGATTCTTGTGGTTACCAAATCACAAACAAAAGTAAAGTCGACTTTTAAGATTTTATCTACGATGAATTTCAAACCTTTATTGAGTAAAATGAGACATTCTAAGGGCTAAGCACCTCCAATGAAACTGATATGTAGTTCAATAATTTAGTTTTAGTTTTATTGTTTGTTTTCTTCAATCTCTCTCTTTGTATTTCTCTTTCTTTGAATAAATTTCTCTTTCTAGTTTCTATCTTTGAAAAAAATGTTCTTGGCTTCCTCTTTTTCTTCTTTATATATTGTTAGTTTTTTTGTTTCATTGATGAACTAATGGTCTATCCACATTTTACCAGATTACGAATAATATTGTGGGTCCCATATCAACCAGTCACCAAAAAGTTTGTAAATATATGTACTGTTGATCTCGTTTGTCTAACATTATGGGCAGTAGCTGTGATTTATATTTAAAGTTTTTGATATAATTAATGTGTAAATTTCAAACTCAGTCCAAGTTGGACTTGGAAACAACAAATTTTCAATGTGGGAAATTTACAAGCTACCAGCTGGGAGGGGACCATTTCTTGCAATATATCAGTCTTACTACCTTATTCTTGGTCTGAAATCTAGTTCCATATAGATAATTTGTCTTGGATAATATATATATATATATATATATACAATTTTTCTATTGTTAGTTCGTTTTGATATAAATTATATTAGGACGAAGAATGTAAAACTTTTATATTTACATACTTTGACTCAAAGTGTATACACTTGATTATGATCCATATTCTTTGTCCTGATATATTTTATATCAGAACAAATTGACAGTAGAAAGATTATATATATATTCATAGATTTAAAAAAAAAAACACAGATACAATTTTGGAACTCAATAATAATAATGTCTTGATTGTACGTATATATTGTCAGTGATACATTATTTTCATCACCAGCTGGCTTCCATAAAACTTTAGCTTACAAAAGTAATTGAATTGTGTTTTAAACATTTGGTGAATTCACAATGTGGCCTCATTCCTGATTACTGACCACCGGTTCAGCCGAGGAGAAATCTTCTATGCAGACGGATCCAATTAAAAAGTGCCATGTGTTATATATAATGTAAAAAATTTGTTTTCAGGTTATACTCCAATAATATTCTGCCATATGTCATTTTAAAAATAAAAGTTATATTATAATATATATAAACAATAATTTTCACATAAATACGCACCGATAGAATTATATAAGGACATTGAATGTGAGCCACTCATTTTATATATTTTGACTTGGTATGTATGCACTTGTCAAAACTCTTTTATAAATGAGTGGTTCATATTCAATATTCTTATATAATTCTATCGGTGTGCACTGACAGGAAAAATACTTATATATATATATGTGTTCAGTTCCAAACTTATCTATCCTTTTTTTTCTGGTTTGTTTTGCTGTCATGGAAAAAGAGAAAACTATATCAGATTGTTTTACTATCATGTTACCTTATTTGTTGATGGTTTTTTTTTATCTCATATTTTCCCTTTTTTATTTTTGTCCGTATATGATCCGTTCTCAAAGGAGAAAATTTTAATCAAAACATAGTAAAAATATTACAAGAACAGTTTTTTTTTTTTTTTTTTAAATTTATAAGAACTAATAACATATCGCATGAAACAGATCCAAAGCAACAAAATAATTAAAAATAAAATAAAAAAAATCAAAGAGTTAAGGATAAGAAATTAGATAAGATGAAAGATGAGACGAAGAAGAAGCAGATATGATCATTCTTCTAATTTTGAGATGAAGGTAAAAGCCAACTTCAATTCAAAGTTTTACCGAAAACAACGCAAATCAATGACCAAACAACAGCTGCCTGGAAAAATAAGATCAACAATCGGAAATAAATATTTTTTTAGTGTTTGCCAAGTGTCACTTTTTAATTGGGTACATCAATTGTGAGACGGATCAAGATTCTCTCCTATCTTTTTTTTTTTTTTTCCTTGCTTTGCACTAAATATTGATTACCTAAACATAAATGAAAATAAATTGTTAAGATTTATTGGTTTACACTTGAAAAAAAATAAACAAAAAGAAACAAGGTTAAGAAGAGGATCTTAACTCCGGTGAAACAGACCCTCCCAAGATTTTCTTCCGACTGAGAGCTAGCCATATGCATGCATATATGCTTTTCATAATTACCATTTATTGTTTTTTCCTTATTATTACATATATATATATATATATATATATATATATATATATTTGAAATATTACATTAGACGGGTCAGAGGTGGCCGGAACCGACCAAGATTCAATAACACTGCTGCAAGGCTCGGTTGTCTCGTACTTCTTTTATCAGATTATTTTTTATTTTACATGATAAGTTATACAATACAAACTTAATAATGTTTAAGTGTAGTTTGTAATTTTTTTTTCTTCTGGGGGTTCACTAGTTGCTTTTTAGACCATGTGTATTTGTTTACAGAGGAGGTTATTAAAGAAAAAATTATGACACAGTATCACCCAAAAGTCCAAAACTTCAAGATAATTAAATTCCTAAAATCTATCTAAAATTAAACTATTAAACATTTTGATTAATTATTTTTGTTTGATAAGATACAGAGATTGATTTGCTTTTGTTGCATTCAGGTGAGAGTGAGAGACTGTTAGCTAGGCAGAGTCAAATTTTTGACATGTAGACCATTGCTGTTGGTTCTAGCTGATCATATAAAAGTATAAAACTACAAAAATACAAGCCAGAAAATCAAACGCAATTAACATTTTAGATCAATTTCGTTTTCCTTTCCTGAAATTATGCTGATTATCCGTGGTCTATTTAGTTTGAAAAATAGGTAGAGACAATGTATGTATATATATGATTGGTTTTCCTTTTCATGAAAAAATAAATTACAACAATTTACATAATTTCAGTAGAGTTCCCTGGATCACTTTTTTGTACATTCTGTCCATTTTCACGGTACGTCCGCGGTACGTACGTTCGTGATACGTCCGCGGTACGCCTAACAGCTCTGCGCACCGTTACGGAAACAAGCATAACTCCCTTTAGAAAATCCGGAATCGCAATCCATAAAAACCGTTGGAAAGAAGACAGCCGGGGCTTTCTGAATCTATTTGGATCTCAACTGTTGTTTGATCTGAGATTGAAGATATGACCTTCCGAAATTGGGTGTTCTGCACGTGCCATTATAATTTCTGCCCTTTAACCTCCAAAACTCTTCAATTTAGCTCAACCCCTTCTTTTAAGGGATAAAACTTACACAAGGCTCACAAAACACATTATATACCAAAATATATACCAAAATATGATTAAAAAAGAGACAAATGATAGGAAAAGATTGTCAGCAGAATTGACAGATAAGACAATATATATATATATATATATTCTACTTTATTTAGTCTAGCTATATATAGAAGAGTATATTGTAAATAGGACTATAATTGATAGGCATTTATTTTGTCAACTATTTACCTTGCATAATCAGATGTAATGGCTGATTCTCAGCCTTGTAATTAGCTCTGATTTTCAGTCTTGTAATGGCTGATTCTCAGCCTTGTAATTAGTCCGGTAATTTCTATATAAAGGAAGGAACTCTCACAAGGAGAGGTATTCAGAACAAAACCATATTTGACATGGTATCAGAGCACCAGGTTATTTTTTTTATGTTTTTCTCTCGGCTTGGCTGAATTTCTAGTGTCTTGGTTTGTCGACAATCTCTTTGTTTTCTAGAGGATTATTTTTTTTGGATATTTGGGGTGAATTGGGCTGTCACAATTCTGGTGTGGAGCTGTCAGAATTTTTTTTTGCATAGCTCCTTCTTGTCTTGGATTGTTGGGAAGTCTTACTCGATCATACTGTTTCTGTAACTGTTGTGATCTATCGTGTCTTTCAATTTTATTTGGTGGTTATTATGTCAGGAGAAAATTTTATTAATTCTATTGTTCGTTTTAATGGCAAGAACTATGCCAGTTGGGAATTCCAATTCAGGATGTATGTGAAAGGGAAGGAGTTATGGGGTCATGTGGATGGGTCTTCTACGGCTCCAACTGACCCCAAGGAACTTAGTTCATGGGAAGGTAGGGATGCCAAAATTGCTTCCTGGCTACTCAGTTCTGTTGAACCTCATATGGTCAACAATCTTCGTGGGTTCACTACTGTTAAGCAGATGTGGGATTACCTTCGGCGGATTTATTATCAAGATAATTCTACCCGAAAGTTTCAATTGGAGTTAGATATCGGAAACTATCGTCAGGGGAATCTCTCGATCGAGCAATTTTATTCCGGTTTTCTTAATTTATGGAGTGATTATACTGGGTTGGTGCATTCTACGGTTCCCAAAGATGCTTTAAGCGGCACTACAAGCGGTTCATTCTGAGAGCCAACAGGATCAATTTTTGATGAAGCTCCGACCCGAGTTTGAAAGTGCACGAGCTGGGTTAATCAATCGAACACCCATCCCCTCTTGGATGTCTGCTTAGGTGAACTCTTGCGTGAAGAACAACGTCTTGCCTCACAGCTTGGCATTTCTCAAGAAGCTGGTGGTACTGAGATGGTTAATGTGGCCTATGCTGCTCACGACAAAGGACGAACTTCAGGCTCTTCAAGACAATAACACTTGGGACATCGTCCCTTGTCCTGCTGGTGTTAAGCTTATTGGGTGCAAATGGGTATACACCATCAAACTCCGTGCTGATGGCTCTATTGAAAGACATAAAGCTCGTCTGGTGGCACTCGGGAATCGGTAGGAGTATGAGCTTGATTATGAGGAAACGTTCGTTCCCGTAGCAAAGATGACTACTGTCCGCACGGTTATTGCAATTGCTGTTTCGAAAGGATGGTCGCTTCACCAAATGGATGTGAAGAATGCGTTTTTACATGGTAATCTGAAGGAAGAAATATTTATGTCTCTTCCTCCTGGCTTGTTTCATCCATCTTCTGTTGAGGTTTGTCGCTTGAAGCGGTCTCTGTATGGTTTGAAGCAGGCACCACGGGCATGGTTTGAGAAGTTTCGTAATACTCTACTAGATTTCACTTTTATTCAGAGTCAGTATGATTCCTCTCTCTTCTTTTGCAAAACTGCTATTGGGATCGTTATACTCCTTGTGTATGTCGATGATATTGTGATTACTGGATCTGATATCCAGTTAATTGAGCAGCTCCAACAGCGCCTCAAATCTTCATTTCATATGATAGACCTTGGTCCACTACAGTATTTTCTTGGGCTTGAGGTCCAACGTTGTCCGAATGACATGCTTTTACATCAGCACAAGTATACCCAAGAACTTCTATCTTTAGCCGGACTTCAAGACAGCAATTTGTGTCTTACACCTATGGAAGTTAATTTGAAGCTGCAACAGGCGGGTGGTGATTCCTTATCTGATTCCTCAGTGTATCGGTAGTTGGTGGGTAGTTTGAATTATTTGACTATTACTCGACCTGATATCTCATTTGCTGTTCAGCAGGTCAGTCAGTTTATGCAGGCTCCTTGCCAGACATATTTGGCCGTTGTCCGTCGTATTCTTCGATACCTCAAAGGGACATCTGGCCGTGGTTTGTTTTTTCCTTCAGGGAATTCTTTAAAGTTAGAGGGTTTTAGTGATGCCGACTGGGCTGGTTGTACGGATACTCGTCGTTCTGTTACTGGTTGGTGTATGTTCCTTGGTGATGCCCTTATTTCTTGGAAGAGTAAGAAGCAGGCTAGTGTCTCGAAGTCCTCCACCGAGTCTGAATATCGAGCTATGTCATCTACTTGTTCTGAAATTACATGGCTTCGAGGGTTGTTAGACGAACTTAGTGTCCCACAGCTTACTCCTACTCCTCTTCATGCTGATAATATCAGTGCTATTCAGATTGCTACCAATCCCGTTTTTCATGAGCGCACCAAACATATTGAAGTGGATTGTCATTCCATTTGTGAAGCCTTGGCTCGCCATGAAATTACTCTTCCACACATTTCCACTGAACACCAAACAGCTGATGTCTTCACCAAGGCTCTCTCACGTCATCGCCATCAGTTCCTGATTGACAAATTGATGCTTCTTGATCGCCCAACATCAATTTGAGGGGAGATGTCAGCAGAATTGACAGTTAAGACAATATATATATTCTACTTTATTTAGTCTAGCTATATATAGAAGAGTATATTGTAAATAGGACTATAATTGATAGGCATTTATTTTGTCAACTATTTATCTTGCATAATCAGATGTAATGGCTGATTCTCAGCCTTGTAATTAGCTCTGATTTTCAGTCTTGTAATGGCTGATTCTCAGCCTTGTAATTGGTCCGGTAATTTCTATATAAAGGAAGGAACTCTCACAAGGAGAGCTATTCAGAACAAAACCATATTTGACAAAGATGACCTCAAATAGGTGTATAAATCGATACGATAGAGCATTGATGTTGCCATTTCCACAATGGTTTTGTTTTTTCTCTTTGCGATGCCATTCTGCTGAGGGCTGTATCATGCTGTCAATTGCTTCCAAATCCCTTCATCTTTGTAGAAACTTTCAAATTCCTTAAAGGTGTACTCACCTCCCCTAGTCACTACGAATTGTTTTAATGCTGCAACCACTTTGTTTTTCTACAAATGCTTTGAATCTCTTGAATACTAGAAAAAGTTTCTAATTTTTCCTTCAATAAATATACCCACTTCATCCTTGAAAAATCATCAATGAACAAGAGAAAGTACTGATCGGACGATAAATATACCTATTTGAGGTCCTCATTTCCTAGCTTTTGTTCTCGTTTTCGGGCGTGTTTTGTATATAATGTGTTTGTTGAGCCTTGTGTAGGTACATATTTCCTATTTCCTATTTCAAGGTTCTGAGCTTAAAAGATTAGTTGGGAAGCAAAATGAGCAAAAAAGAGAATATATTGGAAGTATTCAGAGTTGTCGTGGCCTCACTGTCAACCCAAACCACGATGTGATTCGTGGTCAACAGCAAAAAGTTCCATGGTGAATCCGTCGTTGAGCTAGAACGCGACATAGAGATCACTGACACATGTCAACTCTGTTTTCCAAAGGTTTATGGGCTGAAATTAGAAAGTGTCCATGCAGAACATACAAATTTCGGGATCCATATCTCTCTCCTCATAATGAACTGGGTTTCGTACCACCTATTTTTAGAAATCCCCAGAAGTATACTTTCCAGCAGTTTTTACGGATCATAATTCCGGATTTTCTAGAGGGAGTTGTGATTGTTTTCGTAACGGTGCGCGAGGCTGGAAACCAGACCGCGGCAAAGAGCTTTGTGCAGAACACTCAACTTTCGGGTGACATATCTCCCTCCTTAGATCGAACCACGATAAGTTCCACATATATTTAGAAATCCCCAGAATTCTACTTTCCAACAGTTTTTACGGATCGCAATTTCAGGATTTCTAGAGGGATATATGCATGTTTTAATAACGGTGCGTGAAGCTGAAATTTCTTACCAGTGTGCGAGGCGACCAGTGAGACGACCAATTTCACTCGCCTCACCACTCGCCTCATCTTCTTCCCCAAATTCGCAGCATGCAAGGCAACTTGCGAGGAGATCATTCCACTCGCCTCGGAGCCTAGAAAGGCCAAAATGATCCTTTCGCACCCCAATTCGTCCCTAAACTTTCCCTAACTATAAATACACTCTTTTCTTCTCTCTCTTCACACAAGAACACATAAGACAACAGTAGCTCTTCAATTCTTCATTTCATAAGAGAGAGAGAGAGAGAGAGAGAGAGAGAGGCTTCAAAGAGAATCCATAAAGGTTTTCCTCCATGGATGTCTCTCCACCACCACTTCTACCCATCATCCACCACATCTATGAGTAGATAGCAAGGAGAAGGAGTGGCCTTTGACCAAATTCAAGCTAGACAAATGAATGAGCTCTTAGAGGGATTTCTTCAAAGGTTGTATTCTTATTTACTCATCTATTTGTTTTTCTTGTTTTCTAGATGTGTAATCCCCACTTGGGAATATTGTAAATCGAATTTGTGCTTAATATATGTGATTTTGTTGTTATATTCATTTGGGTTTTGATTTGTTCTTGCTATTATTGAATAATCTCTTAACTTGATATGCATGTGTATGGCGATTGGAAATTGATATGTGTTCATGGATGAGATTAGGAGTATATTAACTTAATTGTAGGAGTAGTTGTAATCAAATATCTCATTTGTGTGTGTATGTCTTTGGAAGGTCGAAATTAACTTGTATGGATATATTTGAGTGTTTGTGGATTTCGGTTGTACCTCCATAGATGACCAATCCAGGTATAACCGTAATCACTTAGCTCTAAAGAAAGGATGAAACCTGTTTTATGCACGATCGTGCTAGAATAGGTTTTGGCTTTATGTTCATGTCCATAATGGTAATGACTAAAGACACACTTGCTCTAGCCATGACCTTTGGGGAGTGAGAAGTGTCTTGAATCCCTTAGTTGAGACAAGAGGCGCAATTGCTCTAGCCATGACTTATGGGGAGTGATTTGTGTCTCGAATCTCTCAATTGAGAGAACAAGCCTTTAACTTGAATTAGAAATGCTTAATTCCTTAGGTTGGCTCTATGTTCTAGTGCTTTATGTGTCTTTGATCTTAGGACACTATTACTCTATCCATGACCTTTGGGGAGTGATGGTTTGATTTCAGTATTCCTTAATCAATGAATGATTCGTAATAATAGATGATTTGGTTTCGGAATCCCTTAATCGTGAGAACGAGCCCCTAACTAATTGGTTGTCCTTAATATATAACAACCATTATTTGTGCACTTATGTATAGTGAACTTATTGAACCTTGTGTGATCATTCTCATTCATCTCTCTAATCCACCATTTTATTATTTGTCACTTTAAACATCATTCTCACCTCTCCATATTCCCTTTGTTTTTATTTGCATTCTTTTCATTTACATTTCTTTCGCACACACCGCATTATGCATACACATCACACACACCATTCCCACTACATCCGCATTCTATTTACATGCTTTCAATAAATGCTAGAACTCGATTCGGTTGACGGATAACTCCTCTCTGTGGACGATTCCCTTACTTGTTACTATACTAGTTATTAGTAGCTAGCATCCGTGAGGTTGAATTTATAAATATCCTTTGACGAGAGTACAACGACGCTCTCATCAAATACCTTTGATGGCTTATTGAGGGAGTTCGCATTTGTCCACAAATATCTGTGTGAACTAGCTCCAGCGGTGCACTTGCTCTCCAAGAACTTTGTCAAGGAAATGAAATTCGGTGTTGCTTGCCCATAATGCACCCTTCACACGTATCTACAATTGATTCAATCTCCGACTGCCCCTTTACCATGTTTTTCTACTTAAGAAGCTTCAGCCCATTAAAGTTCAAATGACAGAACCGATTGTGCCATAACCAAGTGTCTTGAACCACTTCACTATTCAATGCCATAATAGCTCCACAATGAAGATCAATAGAAAATTTTCTATTTCTCTTCATCTGTACATATGCAATCACCAAATCTTTCTCTCTTTTTTTTTATCAAAAATAGTGCATCCACCATCCTCAAAATGAAGACGATAGCCATTTTCAACAAGCTGACCAACACTTAATAAATTTTGATTTAATTCAGGCATAAACAACACATCATTCACATATTTTGTTTCTTTTTTTGTTTCAACAGAAATTCTCCCTTTCCCTTTTAATTCCACAATAGCACTATTTTCAAGTTTTACTTTAGGTGTAATTGTAGAATCAACATCAAGGAATATATTCTCATTACCTGGCATGTGATTGCTGCAGCCACTGTCAAGGTGTCAGGTACTGTCTTTTTCTTCAACAGTACATTGACAAGCATAAAATAAGGTGCCCTCATCATCGTTCTCCCTTTTAGCTTGGTTGGCATTTTGCTTGTATCTACAATCTCTTTCAACTTGCCCAAACTTTTTACACTGAGGCTATCCACGATGCCAGCAATTTGAAGTATCATAGTTTTGTTCTGTGCAAATCTTACATGTAGGCTTAGAATCATCAACAGCATAATCTCTATGATATTTGTTGCCTTCCTTTTTACACTGAGGCTATCCACGATGCCAGCAATTTGAAGTATCATAGTTCTGTTCTGTGCAAATCTTACATGTAGGCTTAGAATCATCAACAGCATAATCTCTATGATATTTGTTGCCTTCCTTTTTGCTAGATGCCCCTTTATTCCATTTTCTTCGATCACCTCTCTGCTGGTCATCTTTTGAACTACTTTTCTAGAACGATTTTTGTTGTTTGAGATTGAGCTTTGTCTGAAAAGCACTTTCCACGGACTGATCATTACACAACAATCTCCTTTGTTCATCAGACTCTAAAGATCCCATCAATTGTTCAACTGATAAAGTGGCGAGATCTTTAGGCCTTGTCCTGCAGCTGTTTTTCAGCCCGTTTTCGTTTTTATTTTCCAAAAATGATTTCGAATTCGCGTTCGTTAACCGTTTTTCATTTTATTTTCAAAAAACAAAAAACAAAATGAAAAACAAAATCATTATCAGTGAAATATTTGAAAAACACAAAATACATTTTTTTCGTTTTGTTTTATATATATATATATATATATATTTTTTTGAAAAAAAATTTAATACTTTTTTTTCTTCTTTTACTCTTTTTCAGACTGTCTTCATCATCTCTTTCTTCATCTCATCTTCTCTTCGTCTCACCTTCTTCATATCTTCTTCTCTTCATCTTCTTCGATCTACTTCTCTTCATCTTCTCATTCTTCTTCTTTTCATCTTCTTCGATCTGCTCTTCTTCGATCTGCTTCTCTTCATCTTCTCATTCTTCTTCTCTTCATCTTCTTTTCTTCTTAGTGTCGCCAATCTGCTCCTCCAAGACAGATCGGCTCCTATATTTTTTTATTAATTTTTTTTCTTTTGAAAGGTTTTATTTTTATTTTTGTTTTTGTTTCAGATCACAAAGAGTTATTAACAAATATATATATATATATATATATATATATATATATATTAACATAGAGTCATTTTTCTGTCAGTGCGCACTGATAGAATTATATAAGGACATTGAATGTGAGCCACTAATTTATAAAAGAGTTTTGACAAGTGCATACATACCAAGTCAAAATATTTTCTTAAATGAGTGGCTCACATTCAATGTCCTTATATAATTCTATCAGTACGCACTTATGTGAAAATTATTGTATTAACATAACAATCTTGGATTTTGAAATTATTTTAAATTTAAAATCACAATAATTCATCAAAGAGATTTTATCCGGTTATTATGAGTTATTGGACAATTATTTGGAATGAATTATTAACCTGTCTTTTAATCAAATTAAAAAATTACAATATGAAAAATAATAGAAAATTTATACAATTTTTGATATTTTTCGGTTAACCTACCAGGCGTGCTTTTTCCGTTTTCATTTTCAGCATATAGCTTTCAGTATATGCTACCAGACGCTTTTTTTTGGATTTCGAAACTGAAACCAAAAACACTGTTTTCATTTTTCATTTTTCATTTTTTTTTTCGAAAAACAGTCAACGAAAAACGCTTACATGACGGAGCCTTAGATTCCTCAATAGTTGCAACAATGTGCTCATACTTTTCAGGCAAGCTAATCAATATCTTTTCAACTACCTTATGATCAGTAACATCTCCACCAAGAGTTATCATATGATTGACAACTCCAATCACTCTAGAGAAATACTCTTTTACTGATTCAGATTCTTTCATCGTAAGATTTTCTGCTTTTTGGTTTTTTGTTTGGGGTTTAGGCTTGCTTTGTGTTTTCTTTGCTTGCTTTTTGGAGCCTTGTTGCAGGCTTCTGCGCCTTGGCCTAGTTTGGCCTCCTTGATAAATTCCTTACTGTTCAAAAAAAATATCTTAAGATTTTCAAACTATCTGTGAAAAGTTTGGAGTTTGATAACTTTCACCTTACTCTCACCTTGATACTCCCGCTCCAAAATCTCAAATGCTTGTTTTGCTGGAGAGGCTCCCATAATCCTAGGAAAAATTGTTACAGTAACTCCATTTTGAATTTTTGAAAGAACCTTTGCATCTGTCATCTGATCTGCTTCAAACTTCTCCTTTTCTGGTACTGAAAATTGGTTCTCTTCTGCAGGTTCTTTGAAACCTTTATTAACAATGTTCCAAAGACCTTCTGACAAAAGCAGAGTCTTCATTTTTACCTTCCAAAAATCATAATTTTCTCCTACAAAGTTTGGAAGGAGAGAATATGGAGATGATGGATTTTGGACCGTAAAAGATAACATCTTTCAAAGTACTTAAAGAAAATAACACCTAATCAGATCAGTAAACACTGTTCTGATACCAATTTGTTAGAAAAATATTTAAGTAAATAGAATAATGGTGAAATATATTTTGAGTTGCTACTGCAGAGCTCTAATGCTTTATATTATTAAAACCGAGTTACAGCTCAATATATAAAGAGATTTCAGATGACTCTATATTGCTATCTAGGAAATATCAAATACATAATAACTCTGCAACAGTGAACAAAAACTGATGCCAACCAACAATTACTCTTGAGAACTGAACTCTGATGCCAACTATCAACTTCACAATAAGTGCATTAATTCCAACATCCAAGTCACAGACCAGACAAATCCATCCCCAAGTGAAATGAGGTGATTTTGTGGTTGGAAAAGGTGTGAAAATTGGAAGACAAGTTTGACGTGCTGATATGTCATGTGGGCTTGTGTCTGTGTCTTTGGCCGGTTAGATGTTACATTTTTATTTATATACCACTTGCGGTGTTGCGGTTTGATTATGGGACATTACTAACAAGTTGAATGATTACCCTTTAACATTAAGCCACATTATCCTACAGTGGGAATGGTGAGAAATGTCACATTTTGGGACATGAGTTGCACCGACGTAACTGCTTTAATAAGTTATGTTTAAAAAGCACATATTATGGTGAACTACCAAAATTGCCCTTAAATAATCATTTTTCTATTGTCTTTGTACTTTCATCTCCATACATAGAACACTGAACTCTTCTGTTTCTCTCTCTACAATAAACTTGTCTGAAAATAAACTTCTCGACATCCTTTAGCACAACAAGATAACATACTTCTGAAATACTTATTTTTTATCCTGCATTTCTGAGTATGAGTCTTGTAACACTTTAACCGTTCCTTTTATAAACATGGAGGTCGTTTTGTGAATTTTGAATCTGGGAATTTTGAATCTCCGAGCCTTTTTCTAAAGGCTCCGAGCTTTTTTAAAAAAGCTCGGAGCCTTTAGTAAAAAGCTCGAAAGAAAGTTAAAAAAGCTCGAAAGACTTTTTTTCGAGCTTTTTTAAAAAGGCTCCGAGCTTTTTTAAAAAGCTCGGAGCAATTTTTAAAAAAATTCTCGAAATTATTTCTAAAAAAGGTCGGAGGCATTTTTAAAAAATCTCGGAGCCTTTTTAAAAAATCTCGAAAAAAAGTCTTTCGAGCTTTTTTAAAAAGGCCTCTGAGCTTTTTTAAAAATGCCTCCGAGTTTTTTTAAAAATGCCTCCTAGCTTTTTTAGAAATAATTTCGAGCATTTTTTTTAAAAATTGCTCCGAGCTTTTTTAAAAAGCTCGAAAGACTTTTTTCCGAGCTTTTTTAAAAAGGCTCCGAGCTTTTTTAAAAATGCCTCTGAGCTTTTTTTAAAATAATTTTGAGCATTTTTTTAAAAAATTGCTCCGAGCTTTTTCATGAATGCTCCGAGCTTGACCCCCGAATGCGTCTGCGTAGCGCCACTCCATCACCGTTCGAGTGATTGTCTAAGTTTCAACCGGACTTTCTCTCTCAACTTCACAACTTTGTCACTGTAAACTGAATGAAAGAAATCTGATGTGAAACAACTATTCGGGGTATTTTTGTCCGTTCACCATAATAGGTGTCTTTTAAACATAAGTTATTAAAGCAGTGATATTGTTGAAATACCAACTCCAAAAAATGCTATTTATTTTTTGAGCCCTTATGGCACACTGTGAGGTGTCGGTTAGATGTAACATTATAGTAATGAAATGAAAATAAATTCTTGAATTTTATTGAAAGAGAAAAGCAAACACATGCAAGTACATATAAATACATGGCCAAAATTCAAAAAAGAATTGGACCTTGCAAGCATTAAAACAAAAATCACTTCTCCCAGACATCCAACATGATATCTATTAATCTATATAGCTGAAGTTATTATAAGATTTGGAGTCAAATTAAGCTCAAACAATTCCTTGACATTGTAATGAGGTCCTGTGACATCTCCTGTTCCATTCCACAACAGCTGTGCTAATTGAAGGTTGGTCATCTGAGTATGATGGACACCGTCGAAAAACACATACTCATCGGGATCTTCACATAAATCGAATTTGACTCTATTGGGTCCTCCGCTGCAGTCCTCTCCGTTCAGCTCTCCGGTGCCACAACATGCTATCTTGCCTTCCTCAAAACCTTCATAAAATTAAATATCAAGAGCGAATTAATACATATGACTATACGAGATAAGTTACATATTCTCATTAATAAAAATGACATGTGAAATGATTTGAAATTATTATACCGTATTTTCTGGGATTAAGAATTCGGTTTCGAAGAGCATTGTAGAAATCAAAAATTGTATATTTGAATCCTGGTAATTCTCCCTCCATCTCCTTAAGAGAAATAGACAAGAAGTTGTTGTGTAATAGTGCATGCCTCGTATATCTCTCCACACAATCAACATTAAATTCCCTATTAGTTTGTCTGGTTCTTGGCATGCAACCCAATGGTCCAATATTTTGGAATGCAAATTTCCTTCCTCCTATTGCATATATTTCCTGAAAGAAAAATCACATGAAAAATGCACGCTTCCTATGAATTGTTGAAAAATTTCCTGTGATAACTTAAACCTGAGATATTGTTTAGTTGAATGAGTACCTTTTACCATCAAGTCACATTGAACAGTGTTTTCATATCATGATTTGTAATAAATCAGAAGTTGAAATAAAATAATTAATTAGGATTTTATTACCTCTAGTGTCGACATTAAATTGGTCATGACCCTCCCTACTAGTTCAATCTGCTTAGGCACAGTTGGATTTGTGTAATTATTATTGAAATTCAAGTAGTCATTGCCTCCGGCGTTAAATAAATATACTGATCTCTTCAAAACGTTTTTAGCTTCTTCAAGACCTATTTTTTGCTCCATTTCTGTTGCAAACTTCTTGAAATACCCCAACTGAGTTGAAAGATTTATCTGATAAGAAAATTTGATTGGTTGATATAAGTACGGTTTGATTTACAATATATTGTATATAGTAAAATTCACCCATATCTCACGTCGTTAGTAGAAACATTTTTGGACTAGTTATATATACACCATACATTTTTCCAATCTCTTGTAGACGATTTTTAAGATCATGCACATTATGGAGATCAAAATAAGAAACTTTTATATCTATGGTGCATGTGTGGATCGAGTCGATCGACATATAGTTTTATAAAGGAGAGGGCAGAAAAAGAAATTACCAGATTAGTTCTATTAGTGTCGAGAACACATGATCCGGCTGAAGCAAAGTTAACTCCATCAGTAAATTTTGCCCCCGGTTGCAGGAATGGTACAGGTAGACTCAAATTTGCAAATTCAGCTGCAGCCATATATAACAATTTTTTTTTTGATTAATTAATCAACTTTTTCCGTATATATATATATATAAAAGAATATTAATTTAATGTTACAACATTATTTATGTACACTTTAAATCTGCCCAACAAAACTATGCGCGCGCTTTAAATCTTGTTCAAAAAACTAAATTGTTATCACTTCATAATTTATTGACACATATCTAATATAACAAATCAATAGTTTGAATTATTTTTATTAATTTTTATGTTTTAACTTTATCAAAAATAAAATTAATCAAGACCATTGATTTATGTGAGAATAAGGTGAGAACAAAATGAGATGAGAATGAGATCCAAATCATATTTTTTGGGACTTGGGAGTATACTTTTGGTTTATTAAAAGCACTTTTCAATTAGTTAAAAAAATCCACAAGCATACAAGGTACTTAATAGAGTCCAAAAATTAAATATCACTTTTAGGGACGTGTACAAAAGTCTCGGAATACAAACACAAAGTCTCGAACACACAAACATCAAGTCTTGGACACACAAACACAAAGTCTCAGACAGCATACAAAAGTCTCGGACATCATACAAAAGTCTCGGAAACTAAGTTACTGTTCAACATCTTCCCCACTCAAAAATCTCAACCCTCAATAACTTTAACAATGGAATATTCAAAACAAACTCAAGTTATTATATAGAGAAAAGTAGCGATACTAAACGAATCCACCGAAGATGAATCGATAATGTTATGAATTTGGTTTTGTTTGAGTTAGGAATATAACTATACATAGAAAAGTAAGAGAAAAGTTAAAATAAAAAAAAATGTGTAAAGTAAGGGCATTTTTGAAAATCACTTACTTTTGTACATTTTACCACTCGTGCAACACCAACTCAAAAAAGTAATATAAACTCTTATTTAGAGTATGTTTGGTATGACTTTTCAAGTAGAGCTTCTAGAGTATATATTTTTGTAGTAAAGCTTCTAATGAGTAAAGCTTGTAACAAAAAGGCTTTGGTTGTGTAAATTACAAAAAATGTGTGCTGACAATGTATTTTAAAAAATAGCTTTTAGTGATGTAAATTGCAAAAATGGTGATAACAATGTATTTAATGAAAGAATTGTATAGTGGAATATTTAAAATTTATAAAGGGTAGTTGAGTCAATTCATATGTTTTAAAAAAACTTAAAAAAAGCTTTTTGGAAAAGCCCAAATTTGGGGCTTCTCCAAATATACATAAAATGGCTTTTATAAAGGGTAATTGAGACAATTTATATATTAAAAAAAGTTGTTTTCAGTTTTAGCTAAACAACTAAAAAAATCCTCAAAATAGCTTCTAGCTTAAAAAGTGATTTTGATCCTTACAAAAGTCATACCAAACACACACTTACTCGTACTTAATAAGCACTTTTCGAAAAAGGAGAGAAAATCAAACACAGTTTAAGCTAACCTAACAAAAACCGGAACTGTTGTGAAATTAGAGTGATCAAGTGGTGTATTTGGGGCACTTCAAAAGTGCTTTGGAGTCTGTTTGAATTTGTAATATTTGGCTAATAATATTATACAAAATTAATTGCTTTTAGACCTTTTTTAGTGTTGTTAGAAACATCTAATTGGGTGTTTTTTTTTTCCAGAAACAATAAAGAATAGAGTGGTTCTATTGGCACACCATACTGATCTATTCATGCCCCATTTTTTAATTATATAATTTTTTTTTCCTTTATCAAAATTACTTAAAGAGACATACAATTTAGGAAAGAAATATTCTACAAAGCAAATCTATTAAAATCTCACATTTCTTTTCAAAAAAAAAAACTCAGTAATCTGTTTCTTAAAAAAAAAAAAAAACTAACTCTTAAACCCTAAAATCTACTTCTTACATACATATAAAGTATTATGGAAGAGTTTGAGAACGATATCAAGAATATAGGAAGAATTGTCTAAGACCGGTATCAAACATCTTGAAGAATTGTCTGAGAATGACATAAAGTAAGAATTGTCTGACAATGATAGTAAGCATCTGGAAACAATTCATTCTCCGGAAATAAGTTTAAAGTTTATTTTTTCTTCAGAATGATATCAAGCTATCGTTGTGTTGAAGTACCATATTATTTTTTCTTTTTTCTTTTCCATCATGAAATAAGAAAAAAAAAACTAAAAAAAAAAATAAGAAGAAAAAAAAAATTAATCAATAGAGGTAAGAGTGATGTATACAGATACAGAGATCAGAGATAGAGAGATCATATATGATATGTATTAAGTTTGAAAAATAAGTAAAATTGGTAGTTTTGGAAATAAACCAAAAAATTTAATAAAAACATTTAATTTTATTTAATTAAATCAATATTTTAAAAATTAGTGTATGAATAAATCAGTAGGGGGTTTGCCAATAGCACCACCCTAAGAATAATCAGATTTGAGACAGTTGTTTTGACAAGTGACTTTTTTCACCTTTAATATACATGTGTAGTAGCTAAATTTTTTTAAAATCATATTATAATTATGGTTTTATTAGAAAAACTTATCCTAAAAGCACTTCCAAATTAAATAAGAAATTAAATAACAATGACTATAAAGTCTAACCAATAAAATCAGGAACTAGACGGCCATCGGAAACTCTGCCGGTGGGATTGCCAGGAAAGGTGATGCCATACGGCCACCAGTCTCCGGGAGCGTAGTCGGTTTTGGGATCGGCGAGAAGGTACTGGTTGTTGCCTGTATCAACGATTGAATCTCCAAACACAAACAACTTCGTCTTAGTAATATTGTTTTCAAAACAATGTATTGAGCTATGAAGAGTTAGGATTATAATGGAAAATATGAATTTGCTTGGAGTTCTTGCCATGACAGTGAGTGTTTGCTGGTTTCCTACCTCTGTTGCTTGATATGATATTAAAGTGCTTTAATTTTGCCATTTGTGGTGCTAATTACTTTTTTTTATTACTATTATTTTTTTGCATGATTGATCTATCACGTGTAGTTTAAATATATGTCTGTTTATGTCTGTGAATGGGTCCAACAACACTTTGACTTTATGAACAAATTAGTAGTATATTCTTATATGCACTACACTATTAAGAGTCCTTAATTATCTGGAGCAATATTGTGTAATATGTATATACCATCGAAGTCCTCGCCTGAAAAATTTTCAACCCTATACATAATGCATCACATATAGTATTGTAATGTGATCATCATACCATATTACCATCTAGACATAATTTTGATCTGTTCGGCATGGCTTTTAAAAGCCGGTTTTCAGCTTATTTGAATCTAAAAATGGTTTTCAGAGGTATTTAAATTGTTGTTAGAAATTGTTAAGCGTTTCCTCTAAATCTGTGTAGTTGGTTAATTACAAAACTTTTTTTTTTGTTTTGTTGAAATAATGAACTTCATATATATTTGATCTAACATTATGGGCAATGGTTGTGATATTTAAAGTTTTTGATATAATGTGTAAATTTTCAAACTGCACGTCATTCCAAGTTTGACTTGGAATTTGGAAACAACTAATTTTCCCCAGCTGGCTTCCGTAAAAATTTAGTCTACAAAAGTAATTGAAAATTAATATAGAGTGGTGCTATTGGTACACCCCCTACTGATCTATCCATGTCCCACTTTTTAAAATTTTGATTTAATTAAATAAAATTAAATATTTTTATTAAATTTTTTGGTTTATTTCCAAAACTATCCATTTACTTATTTTTCAAACTTAATACATACCATATATGATCTCTCTATCTCTTATATCTGTATCTTTATACATATCTCTCACCTTCATTGATTGATTTATTTTTTTCTTCTTATTTCTTTTTTTTTTAGTTTTTTTTTTCTTATTTCATGATGGAAACGAAAAAATAAAAAATAACAGGGTACTTCAACACAACGATAACTTGATATCATTCTAAAGAAAAAATAAACTTCAAACTTATTTCCAGAGAATGAATTATTTCCAGATGCTTACTATCATTGTCAGACAATTCTTGTTTTATGTCATTCTCAGACAATTCTTCAAGATATTTGATATCGTTCTTAAACAATTCTTCCATATTCTTGATATCGTTCTCAAACTCTTTTATAATATTGTTTAAGAATTAAATTTTTTTTTTTTTGAAGAAGAAGAAACAGATTACGGGTTCAAGAATTATTATTATTTTTTTGAAGAAATAGATTACTGTGTTTTTTTTTTTGAAAAGGAATATGAAATTTTAATAGATTTACTTTGTAGAAGATTTCTTTCATAAATTTTATGTCTCTTTAAGTAATTTTGATAAAGGAAAAAAAAGAATATTCTATAATTTAAAAAGTGGGGCATGAATAGATCAGTAGGGGGTGTGCCAATAGTACCACTAATTAATATAATAATAATTCAAGAACAAATAAATAAAATAAAATAAAATAAAAATCTAATAGGATAATAGACTTCAATTGTTAGAGATGGCCCATATTTAATTAAATTGCATAAATCTTAGTAAAATAATTCCATGTCTTATTTATTGGTACAACATTTCCAAAATTTCATCTTCATGTTGTTGGTCTTCTTTTTTTCAACTATGTCAATCCACTTTTACTTGAATTGAGATATAACTCTAGATATTTAAGTAAGTATTATTTACAAACTACACTTACCAATCAAACTGAGGTTATGTTTTAGTTAAAGATATGTCAGGACCGGTCAAAATCAAGAACTAAATGCGTGATGTGATATTTACTCTTATAAACAATAATTATCTACTCTCAATCTCTCACAGTATCAAGGAGAAAACTCAATTTCGTATACTTGTAAAATGAGTATAATGAGACTTGAGTCCTCCAAGAATAACGTGGAATGAGAAGTGAATATCGTTTGTACTAAGTGAGGATGTGAGCGTTTGATAATTAATTTGAAAAGCAATTATTATTCTATCATTTAACCTATAGTAAAAGGCATATGATCACATTTCAAAATAATTACATACCATACACATTTAAAGTACCAAAATAATAAAAAGAAATACTTAAAATCTACAACAATTATTATTATTATTATTAAAATAAGATATTCGAATTCTATTTGATGGATTTTATATATTAGACCCCACGTTCACAAATCTCAACTAACCTATAAAAAAACATTAAAATTGAATTTCGTTTAAATATAATTAGACTGCTAATCTTTCTATTGACCCACTAAAGATTTCAAGTAAGTTTCCTGGACGGCTACTTAATAATTATTAAAATTAAATTAACTAAAGTATTCATATAATTTAGGAGGAAATAGCATATGGCATGATTAATTTTGAATTATATTTTAATGTTCAACACTATTACCAAAATATTCACTAATTAGCTGTGATGTCCTGAACTTGAGAGACATTATAAATATTTTTTTTTAAATTAATCAGAGGCAATGCATTAAATTATGTTGATAATTTAGAGACAAAAGTATAAAACAAACAAGGCTCCATGTTAAATCTGGAAGCAAAACAATAAATTTGTAATTATCGGATAATGTTAACCTATACCCTTAGATAATAACTACTTTCTTTCTACAAAGGAAATTAAAGCAATAATAAAACAATAAATGCACTACTTAATTTATATTTTGATTTATTTTTATAGAAATAAGGTAGTTATCATGTCCTGTACACACTGAGGGTATAGGATAATACTACTCTTATTAAAATGTAAATTTAATTAATATTAGATGTGGTGTAAAGAGGAGATGGCAAAAAAATATGGACAATTTGTACGGTCCTCACATGTTCGGGTCGGTTAGAAATTCCAAAAATATTAATAATTAAATTAAATAAATGGATTGGAATCATCAATCATGTAGTTATTTGGGGTGTGTTTTGGAATCTTATTAATTGGCTAATTAATATATAGTTTACAATTCTCTAGAGTAAATTGACTAATCAGAGTGGGGAAGGGACTAATCTCATCATAATTAATTAATTTACTGAAAATGGTGTAGTTTTAGTTTGATTATCATTGTTCTTTTGTGTTTTTTTTAGGATGGTACTAGGGTACATGTTAACAACAACTTTATTATTAAAAAAAGGAAAAAAAGTTACAATATTTATTATAATAAGACAATGATTGTATTTATTGATACATGTTGTTTCCTTTTTTAGTAATAAAGTAAGGGTAATGTTAACCTATGTCCTAAAGGCATATGTTAATAAGGGCACATATTAAGAAAATGTAAACAGAAAGTTAAAGTGTATTTATTGTGATGTTATGTATTTATGATGATTAAAATCAATAAATACAGTGTTAATATTTCCTTTTATAGTGTCTTAATTTGTACCCTAAGAGTACATGTTAACACTACCCATAAAGTAATTGTTAACATGTGCCCTAACAATATCTTATTTTTATATATACTAATTAGAAATCTAAACAAATGCAAGAAAACTTCCCAATGAATTAAGTTCAATTTCATGATTTTCTTTTTGCATGAAACTTTTTTTTTTCAGTCTCGATGATTTATTTACGTATATGAGAGTTAGGTTTATTATTATTTATGAAAATCCCATCCTCAAATTGAATTTATAGCTAGAATTCAACCAACCATTTAGGAAATAAATTGTTTTTAAAACTTTTTATCAAGGAAAAAGTACAAAATTTAAAAAATACACGTTCCAATTTTTTTAATTGATTATTTGTAATTAAAATTTAAAGGAATGAGATACCACTTGAACCTACAATCTCAATGATATAAATGGGAGGGGCATCCAATTGCCGACAATTTAAACATACAAACTCAATGACATAGAGTTGAGGGATATACAAAGGCCAACCTCATCTTTTCAATACATTACAAATGACTCATCTCGATTGATGGAATTTTTATCGATTAAGAGCTTGTTTTGTTGAGTTTTTGAAAATCTTCTATTCGTAAAAAAATTGATTTTAATACATTATATAAATGTGAAGGGCATTCTATTTTTATAAACAGTGGATTTTCAAAAGTCAAACCAAACAAGCTCTTAATCTATAAAAATTCCATCAATCAAGATGAGTCATTTGTATTGTGTATTGAAAAGATGAGGTCGGCCTTTGTATATCCCTCAACTCTATATCATTGAGTTTGTTAGTTTAAATTGTCGGCAATTGTATGCCCCTCACATTTATATCATTGAGTTTGTAGGTTCAAGTGGTATTTCCTTCCTTCAAACTCTAATTATAAATAATCAATTAAAAAAATTTGGAACGTGTATTTTTCATTTTTGTACTTTTTCCTTGATAAAAAGTTTTAAAAACAATTTATTTCCTAAATGGTTGGTTGAATTCTAGCTGTAAATTCATTTGAGGATGGGATTTTCATAAATAATAATAAACCTAACTCTCATATACATAAATTAAACATCGAGACTGAAAAAAAAAATAAAGTTTCATGAAAAAGAAAATCGTGAAATTGAACTTCATTCATTGGGAAGTTTTCTTACATTTGTTTAGATTTCTAATTAGTATAAAAAAAAAACACAAAAGAACAATGATAATCAAACTAAAACTACACCATTTTAATGATGATGAGATTAGTCCCTTCCCCACTCTGAATTGTCAATTTACTCTAGAGAATTGTAAACTATATATTAATTATCCAATTAATAAGATTCCAAAACACACCCCAAATAACTACATGATTGATGATTCCAATCCATTTATTTAATTTAATTATTAATATATTTTTTTCAATAAACACTATAACATGAGACGGTTAATAGATAACTCCTCCCTGTGGAACGATATTCTTACTTGTTGCTATACTAGTCATGTGACTCGTGCACTAGTGAGGTTGAATTACAAATTGTAAAATCTTTTGATGAGAGTACAACGACGATCTCATCAGTCCTCCAAGGATAACGTGGAATGAGAGGTGTACATCACTTGTGCTAAGCGAGAATGTGCGTGTTTGATAATTAAGTTGAAAAGCAATTATTATTCTATCATTTAACCTACAGTAAAAGGCATATGATCACATTTCAAAATAATTACATACCATACACCTTTAAGTACCAAAATAATAAAAAGAAATACTTAAAATCTACCACAATTATTATTATTATTATTATTATTATTATTATTAAAATAAGATATTCGAAATCTATTTGATGGATTTTATATATTAGACCCCACGTTCACAAATCTCAACTAACCTAAAAAAACATTAAAAATAAATTTCGTTTAAATATAATTAGACTGCTAATCTTTCTATTGACCCACTAAAGATTTCAAGTAAGTTTCCTGGACAGCTACTTAATCATTATTAAAATTAAATTATCTAAAGTATTCATATAATTTAGGAGGAAATACATGATTAATTTTGAATTATATTTTAATGTTCAACACTATTACCAAAATATTCACTAATTAGCTGTGATGTCCTGAACTTGAGAGACATTATAAATATTTTTTAAAAAAATTAATCAGAGGCAATGCATTAAATTATATTGATAATTTAGAGACAAAAGTATAGGGATGGCAAAATTCCCTTCGGGGACCCGCACTTTTAGGGTGGGGATGAGTTTCAATTTGGTAGGGATGGGGCAGGGGATGGGGATATATAGTCTAACCTGCAATGGGTATAGGGCGTGGATGAGTTTTATACTCCCCGCCCCGCCCCGCCCAGCCCCTCTTAAAATAATGAGTAATGCTAGACGTCCCAAATTTCTTTCCCAAATTCTGTCACAAATGATGTGGCACGTGAGGTGTCAGCATCTTATAAATTATGATATTATACGGTAACTGATGTGATGTTGACACCTCACGTGCCACATCATTTGGGAAAGAAATTTGGGACGTCTAGCATTACTCTAAAATAATACTTAGTTAAACTACGTAGTTTCAAAGAAAATAAATATATCTAAAAAAGGAAATATATAAATACATTAACCATAACTTTACATCTCTTCACCATTATGAATTTCAAACATTTTGACTTCATATTTTATGTTTATGTTTGAAAATGATTGAATTTTATGAAATGTTTTTTAATAGTTTATTGAAATTATTTATTACTTTATATTTTATATTATATTCGATGGTTATACATTTGTTATTTTAATAAATAAAAATAATAAATGAGGTTAATGGGTGGGCCCGCCCCAACCCGCTCCATCTATGGTGGGGTTTTATGAGAGGATGGGTTTTCAAAAAATAAATGGGGTGGGGTGCGGGGAATGCCACCCCGCCCCAAACCTCCCCATTGCCATCCTTACAAAAGTACAAAACAAACAAGGCGCGCTCCATGTTAAATCTGGCAGCAAAATAACAGACTTGTAATTATTGGGTAGTGTTAACATGTGCCCTTGGATAATAACTACTTTATTTCCATAAAAGGAAATTAAAGCACAACATTTATTATAATAAGACAATAAATGCACTACTTGATTTGTACTTTGATTTACTTTTATAGAAATAAAATAGTTGTCATCCTCTACTATGTCATGTGCCTTGAGGGTACAGGATAATGCTACCTTATTAAAATGCAAATTTAATTAATATTAGGTGTGGTGAAAAGAGGAAATGACAAAAAATATGGACAATTTGTACAGTCCTCTCATGTACAGGTCGGTTAGAAAGCATGTAAATAGAATGTGGAAATGGTGATAGTGGTGTGTGTGTGCAAAGGAAATGTAAATAATGCCAATGAAAACAAAAGAATATGGAATGGTGAGAATGGTGATTAAGTGGGAAATACTAAAAGAGTGGATTGGAGAGATGTAGAATAATGATCACACAAGGGGCAACAAATTCACCATACATAAGTGCACAATAGTGGTTGTTGGGCAATAAATGACATCTAATTAGTTAGGGGCTCGTTCTCACGATTAAGGGATTCCGAAACCAAATCATATATTATTACGAATCATTCGTTGATTAAGGAATACCGAAATCCAATCATCACTCCCCAAAGGTCATGGATGGAGCAATCATATCTTAAGGTCAAAGACCCAATAAGCTCATAAACGTAGAGCCAACCTAAGCATTAAGCACTTCTAATTCAAGTTAAGGGCTTGTTCTCTCAATTCAAAAATTCGAGACACAAACCACTCCCCAAAGGTCATGGATAGAGCAATTATGCCTTTTGTCTTAACTAAGGGATTCAGAAACACTTCTCACTCCCCAAAGGTCATGGATAAAGCAAGTGTGCCTCCGATCCCTATCATTAAGCATATAAACATATAGCCAAAACCTATTCTAGCACGATCATGCATAAAACAAGTTTAATATATTCTTTAGAGCTAATTAATTATAGTTGTACCCGGATTGGCCCTCCATAGAGGCACAACCGAAACCCACAAATACTCAAATCCATCCATAGTTCCATACAATGCATTTTGACCTTCCAAAGACATATACACACAAATAGGATATTTGATTATAATTATTCCTACAATCACGTCAATCTACTCATAATCACATCCATAATCACATATCAATTTACAATCTCCACACACATGCATATCAAGATAGGAGATTATCAATAATATCAAAAACAAATCAAAACCCAAATGAATATAAAACAACCAACACATATATTGAGCACAAAATAGGTTTACAATATTTCCCAAGTAGGGATTACACAATTAAGAAAACATGAAATATCAAAAGATGAGATAAAAGGAAACAAAACCCTTGAATTTGGTCATGAACCACTCCTTCTCCTTGCAATCAACTCTCAAATGTGGTGAATGATGGGTAGCAATGGTGTGGGAGAGACATCTATGGAGGAAAACCTCCATAGAAGCTCATGAAAGCATTCTCTCTCTCTCTCTCTTATTTAGTGAAGAAATGAAGAAGATGAAGAGAGGGTTTGTGGAATAGAAGGGTTGCTGCTGTGTTGTCTTACGAAATGAGAAAAAAAAATTGTATTTATAGTTAGGGAAAGTTTAGGGACGAATTAGGGTGTGAAATGACCATTTTTCCCTTCTAGGCTTCGAGGTGAGTGAAATGGTCGTCTCGCAAGTCGCTTTGTATGCTGCGAATTTTAGGGCAGAAGATGAGGCGAGTGGTGAGGCGAGTGATTTTGGTCGCATCACCAATCGCCTAGCACACTGATATGGAATTTCAGCTTCGCGCACCATTACGAAAACACGCATATCTCCCTCTGGAAAACCCAGAATTGAGATCTGTAAAAATCGCTAGAAAGTAAACTTTTGGGGCTTTCCAAATATATGTGGAACTTATCGTGTTTCGATCTGATGAGGGAGATATGACCCCCAAAAAGTTGAGTGTTTTGCGCAAAGCTCTCTGTCGCAGTCTGGTTTCCAGCCTCGGAATTACGATCCTTAAATACCGCTGGAAAGTATACATCTGAGGCTTTCTAAAAATATGTGGCACGAAACCCAGTTCATTCTGAAGAGGGAGATATGGACCCCGAAATTTGTATGTTCTGCATGGACACTTTACAATTTCAACCCACTAACTTTTGGAAAACAAAGTTGACATGTGCTGCGGTCTCTATGTCGCATTCTATCTCAACGGCGGATCCACCATGGAAACCTGCCATGGTTGACCACGAATCACGCCACGGTTTGGATTGACGGTGAGGCCACGACAACTCTGAATACTTCCAATATATTCTATTTTCAGCTCCTTTTGCTTGCCAACTAATTTTTTAAGCTCAAAATCTTGAAATAGGGAATATGTACCTACACAAGGCACAACAAACACATTATATACAAAAACACGCTCAAAACGAGAACAAATGCTAGAAAATGGGGACCTTAATTATGTACATTTATCGTCTGATCACATACCCCCAAACCTATCTTTTGCTCGTCTTCGAGCAAAACTAAAAACAAAAATTAAACAACAATAAAACACATTAAAACAAATATATATATATATATATATATACTAGGCTAGTCCACTTTCGTAGAAAATACGATGGCACTTAGCACATGCCACATGCCTTTCAACTACTAGGTGATCCCTAGATAGAGGAGTTTTGTCTTCTGAGGGTTTACAACTACGACACCCACAAACGTATACTCTGCAATACAAGGTTAAGATGCAATCCAAACATACCAAGCAAAGACAACACGTGCATGCTAGAATCTCAAATATACCAATTAATAACAATGTATCACGCAATGCAAGTATGTCAATTCTTAGGATGTTTTCGGTTTACAAAACAACCACACTCCAATGCCCAAGACAAAATTCGCCTTGACTCTAATCCTCACCGGATTCAGTCATATATTTTCACTCAGAATCCTAGGCGATCACTCTCTACCAAACATATGCGAATGAGTTTAGGTACATAGAATCAAATATAATCGCATATGAGTATCTTTCAATAACGCACAATTTCTAAAAATGGATCTTATGAAAGGAATTGAAATGCTATAAACGTGGAAAGAGCATGCATCGACTCACATTCCCAAGATAGACTTCCTAAGAGATCAAATAGGTTTTCCCTCACTGTATTTGTGGCCAAGGGTAATTTGTGGTAAAGTATGTAGAATATGGTAAGAGTGGGAAGATAAAGTTACAAATCATGCCAAGGTGTTTGCACATGACATTTACATTAATTTGAACTCTTTTACACCTTAAATTACAAGCGTCTAGGCTATAAACTTTATATTGCACATGTGTGCTACATATGTACTCATAATTGTGAGTAATTTTACATTTGAAGAATTTAAGGTTTAAGTGTTTATATTTCTCACTATTTCTTTTTAAAAGCCTTTGCCTTTGCACAATTTACATACATTGCCTAAGTACACGCTTTACACAATTTAGACCTACACATAGCTTCTACTAAGCTATACACCTTAACATGATCAATAACTAGAGTATGTGAAGTGTTTAGGTTATGTATTTGGTGGATGTTTAGTGTTTGGCCTCAAATTTTTCCAATGAAAGCACACATCAAGGGACAAGTGTTAAGACTATTAGTAGTTACACTCACACTCAAGCCCAAAATCATTTCTAAAAGATCCATCTACCAAGGGAATACAAATCTCAAACAAACAATCCACATGATGAATTTCTATAGCAATCAATGAAAGAAATTTGATGTGCAATGAGATCACTAAAAATTAAGTACAAATTCGAAGAGTGTATAAGAGTAGAAACAAAATATACCCTCAAATTTTCGCAATTTAGGCTTATTGTAACTCAAGGGTAGTCTTCACTATTTTCTTAAGCTAAACAAGAATAGAGGTCTCATCCACCTCAACATCAAAAGATTGGCACTGTACATGCATATTTAAAGTGATGCACGGAGCTAAAAGCATACATGAAATGTCTCTACCGGCACACGAAAGAAAACAACTCAACATGGAGGCCGAAAATTCCAAAAACTGTCGAACTTTAAATTTGTCCAATGTCCGCTCTCTGGTGCATATCTTTGAAAACACTTAAAATATTTTGACAAAATTTATACAACGTAAAGTAGACATATAAATACACACTTTTCATTTGGAAAATATTTCAAAATTCGAATTGTAAAAGTGTGAAAACAGACGACGAAAACAGTATATGTGTAGTTTCGAAAAACAGGGCATCGCCCTTGACCTTTGGTCGAAGAAATGGTCATAACTTCTGAACCGCTACCCAGAATATTGCGTTCTTTATATATTTGGAATCGTAACAAAAAATCAAAGAACACTAAGTGGGCAGAAAAATTAATTTCCTCACCAATTAGTATAGTTTTAAAGAAACGTTTGCCTAAAACATCATCAAAACAGGGCAGTTGTTTTTGCAAAGATTTGAAAATTTTCTAACACAACAAAAACAAACATAGAAACACGAAAGTGTCCACACCCCCAAACCTAAACTCAACATTGTCCTCAATATTGCTCAACTCATAAAATATAGACAACGTTTAGCAAGATTTGGGAGATAGAACATAAACATCACAAAAGGCTAAAAACAAAAACACAACAATTCCTAAGATCTAAGCACAATACAAAACCACTCTTAGATCTAAACAAAAATAAAAATCACAAACACAACAATTATAGCATTCTTATCATTAAGCGCATGAGCGGTTTCCGCCCAAGTCGGATAACTACTCCACAAGCACTCAAAATTAAGCTCAAAATGTAGAGGATACCTCTTGTGGCTGCAACCACGTGGCCTTTGTGGTGCTGCGTTTCACTTGGTGGAGTTGTTGTGGTGCATCAGCGTACTCTTATTGTTCTCATAAGCTGTGCAGTCCATCTAACCTGAGCTGGCAACACTACACAACAATGCTCTATTTAATGCATCTAAGGAACTAGAGATCCAGCTACCGGCCTTCAAATACAGTAAAACCTCAATAAATGAATGTTCGATAAATTAAGAACCCCGCTTAAATTATAAAATCTTCTGGTCCCGACTCAGGCATGTGTACTAAATTAATAACCTCGCTAAATGCATAAGATAATAATTTTTTTTGAAATCCTTTAGGTCCCAACGAATATATAAATTAATAATTGATTAAATACATAAAAAAAATATAACACATAAAAATTCATAATACATATCAATAAACTTTTAACTTAACAACTTCCTTTCAAAAAAAAAACTTAACTTCTATTTTTTCAATTCAAATCTTTCTTAAAATATACATCTAAATTCGTTTATCTTTTCTTTGTACTGAAACCGAACTCAATCTGATCCTTAATTTTTTACAAATCATACACCATATTGGTATTTTTTTTTATTTTGTAGTCAGAAGTTATTTAATGTTACTATTTCTTGAAAGACCTCTTTTAGAGAAACGCTTGGTAAAAACACTATTGTCATCTGGATCATGATCATCGGTAGACGTATTCATTACCCCTTGAATAATTTCTTCATCAGTAGACGATTTCATCAATATATCATTTTTCATTAGGATAATTCAAAAGATAATCAACATTCATCACATTTCTATAGTGTAGACAAAAAATAGCTTCATAAAAAATTGAAAACAATTTGTAATGGTGGTTGTCTTCATATCAATGTTCGAAGCCGTATTAATAAATTTCATAGCATTCAATATGTTAATTTTTTCGGGATTTATTGCTTCTACCTCGTAGCCCTCCAAAATGCTAAAGTAAAAATGACGTCGATAATGAATTTTTAGTGCTCGAATAATTCCAACATCGCTTGATTTTTTTTTTTGAAAAGCTATAATAGTCTTCAAACCAAAGGACCGAGACAAGATGAAAACAAGGAAGAACAAACACCCAGAGACAACTCCTCATGAAATCTAACTAATAGGAAAACCTAAGAGCTGGTGCCCGCGCGAGATCCAAACCCCAGAACACAATACCCATAACAAAAGCACCAACTGAAACAAACCAAGACAACAAAAACAGAGCAAGACAAAACAGGAAACAAAGGCTCCTAAAATGAAACATCGACCACTAAATAAAAAAATTAAAACTCACGGGAAGCTCCAGGACAACACCTCTTGTCTCCCTTCTGCCCCCTTCTTGGCCAGTGAATCAGCTACCAAGTTGAAGACCGTGGACTTGAAGACAACACAGGCTCGGCTCAGAATGTTGAGGTTGTTTCGAATATCGAAAACACTCTGCACATGATCAGTACTACCAAGGCCTCCACCATTGATCCACGAAACTGACGTCTTCGAATCACTTTCGAAAATAATCTCCTTGTCCCGAACTTCCTGCTTAGTGATACAGAGTTCAATGGCTTTAGCTATTGCCAAAACTTCAGCTGTAATAGGGGATTGGACACCCACACTAGCTGAGAAAACGCAGAGGACTTTGCCGTTCTGATTTCGTAAAACCCCTCATATTCCTTGATTGAATCTTTGATGTTGTATTAGGAGGCAATAAAAATAGTTCAACATTTTTCAAACCTCCGATAACCTTTAATATATAAGTACTTATTAACTTCTACGTATTTATGTATTTTGATCGAAAATATGTATACTACATGTACAAGTAAAAACATAAAACTTTAAAAAAAGGTAGTAAAAACATAAAACTCCCTTTTAAATTAATAAATATTCATTTATCGATAAATTAATAAATTATTCATTTATCGATAAATAAATAACCCCTCCAAAATAATAATTTTTCCCAGTCCCAACAATATTATTTTAGAGGGGTTTTACTGTACTTGATTTTTGATTACTACAATAGTACAATCTACTTTATGATAGAATTAAACACCCCTCCAAATATGGTAAGTTGTGGTCATAATTAAACTTTGTTATATATTTTTAATAAAAGAAAAAGAAAGGAGATTCATATATTTTAACGTAAAAATGTGAATATTCATTAACCTCGCTTGATTCTGACAAAAAAATACTGGTATCAAAAAATGTTAAAGTTGGCTTCTCTCTTGAAGTTTTATAAAATTAGAGGTTTCTGCATATTATCAAAACTTGCCTGCTTATAATTAGGTCAAACTTCGAATGATGGTTAATCATTGGTGAAATGTCTTGAAGGATTTGAGGCATCAACCATTGCTTGTTGTGGCAGTGGAGCAAACCGAGGAATCGATTGCAGAATTTGAGAATATGAATTATGCAGTGATCCTAATGAGTATCTGTATTTTGATGGTAATCATCCTAGTGAACGTGGTTGTTCTCAATTGTCTGAACTATTGTGGAGTGGAGGGAAGAATGTTACAGCACCTCTTAATATGAAACCACTAATTGCACTTGAAGAACTCGATCAAGAAATTGTCAAGTTTTCAGACCATGTAATGAAATTCTCCAGTTGAGATCGTTATCATTGGATATTTTCAATAATAATTTGGGTATCTCATTCTGTGCTTCAAATTCCCTTAGATATTTCTGTTCGGTTTCAATACCTAGCTTCATGCATTTCACTTTGTTTTGTTTGGGCTTCTGTCAATATTATATTTATTAATAAATTTCTTTTGCACCATGTTTAAAAAAAATGAATTATAGAGTGTGGGATCATCTTCTAGTCAACATATATAGGTTAATTAAGATGAGGAGGAAGGAAATGAAGGTCAATTACATATCTTAATTTTCTCACCATATTAACAAGTACAATACTTGCTCTCCAGAATCATCTACAACTTCCAGTGAAAGTTTAGCTGATCACCGTCTAATCTGACCATAAAGAGGGTTTTAATAATTATATACTTGTATTTTCTAGAGGCTTTCTAATAAGATATATCGATATGGCCATCTAATCTCTGATTCGTTAGATCGATCATATACTAGATCACTTTGTTAAGCTTCAATAGTTGATATTTGAATTTAAAAGGTGTTTTATTTATATTTTAACAAATAAAACACATTAAAAGTTTGGTTGCAACGATTTCTTTTTCTTTTTTTTTTTTCATTGATCTCACTATATTTTGCTGAATATTGCTTGTTTCATCAACCTCCCTAAAAAACACAAGTTGCGCTCTGCATCATTTTGGAGACTTAGGAAACAATAATTCATCTACACATTCATCATCACTGAGATTATATGTTTGTTTCACCTTTGGCGAACAACCCAACGGTGCCACATTTTGAAACTCAAATTTCCTGCTAATCAAAAAGACTGCATTGTTTAGTCACTTGTTTGCCTCTGCAACACCCAGCTTCTCCCTCCACAAACTGACCACTCTCTTGAAAAACCCCAGCTGCATGTTTGTCAAGCTGAAACTGTGTGCGCAAAAATTTCAAATTAATTAAGCTAGTTAATTTCAATATATAAACTAGTTAGTCAAGCAAATTAGGGGAAATGTACGTGATCACAAAATGATGACACGTGCGCGTATTGATTTTTGCGATGTTCAAATCGTATATAGAGAAGGTAATAGAGCTTAGTTACTGTACGTAGCTTCTCTACCATGAATGTACAACTATACTCATCGGTTTCTTCAAGATGAATGAGAAATGCAAATTTACTCTGTTCTCATTTTTTTTATATTTTGTATTAGATTTCACTTCGGGTGTAACAATTATCAATATCTCTCTGTATAAATTGATAATTTTTTTTGTCTTTAATTTTCATACTGAGGCCTTAAAAATCGTACCACTTTTGGATTGATATAAGGAAGAACAGGTGCAGCTGTTTTACCGGGTTATGGTAGTTCTAGTGAGCCTTTTGGGTCTTAATTTTTCAAGGGTTCTGTTTTACCGGGGTTATGGTAGTTTTAGGTGATTTGATCTCGTTGTAGCTGCAGTATTTTTCTTTGTTTTTGGCTTGTACGGTTTCTTGTATCTCTTGATAGTACTTTAGTGGATGGGTCGGAGCTCTTTTTGTTTGGTTGGTGTGGTTTTGTGTTGGCTTCTTGTTGCATTTCCGGGTTTTGTGGCTTGTTTTGGTGTGGCATGTGTGCTTGTAGTTCTTCTTGGCCTACTTGGCCTTTTTATGAATAATTTTTGCCGTTCAAAAATAAAAAAGAGGAAGAACAGGTGCACCAGCACTTGCAAAGTTGGCACCATTAATAAATTGATGTTTTCCAGGCTGATCTAAATACGGTCTCCGTAGTGATAAGTTTGCATGAAGAGCTGCAACCAAGAAAGCAACAAACATATAATCAGCTGCAAAATCTTCCGGTTGAAAACTCGAAGAAGGTTTCCCCATAAGGTGGGTAATTTGACTTCGATGAATAAGTGACATTGAGGAAGTTATTGTTTCCTGGGTCATATAATGAGTCCCCAATGATTAATGGAGCATCTTGTGTTTTTTGGGAGCTAGTTGAAACAAGAATAAATTCGGCAAAATATAGTGAGAATACACAAAATAGAAAACCTAACAAATTTTCATAGCTGCAACCAACTTAATTAAACTTTTCTAGCTAAACCACGTTATATATTTGTTATGATGGATGCAAATTGAATGCCAAGAAGGGACCTACCGAAAGATATTGATCACAAAATGCAATATAAATAATTACAACCAATGTTCAATATACAAGTACTACAACAACTAATGTGATTTGGTGGAGAAGTACACACATTCGTCTTTATAGTGTCTCATATTCCAGAGACATATTTAAAATATATTAAAAGCAATAATATGATATTCATCTTTGAACAAGGCACCATCATCATGCACATTTAATTTTCATCATCAGCAAACAACTCAAGTTCGAATAGTTGTTGTAATATCTCTAATTATTATGAATTTGGATTCAATTTATTTTTTAAAAGACTTATGGCACACTAAATTCAGTTTTGGGGTTGGATTAATTAACAATTTAATTGGGCCCGGACCTTAACATTTAAAATAAAAATTATCCCAATGATGTATTGATTTGGGTCCTATCCAAATCATTACTTCACTATATGTCAAATTTTTTGTAAAAGTTTTATATCCTCCGGGTTTATAGTGGAAGCAAAATGATTTTCCAAAATTACTTGCTTTTGATTTTAGATCGTGACAGTTGCTTCGTGCTCGGAGGCCATAATGTAACATTTGACTCTCCATTCCATTGCATCTCAGCTAACATGGAATTGGCTCTCTCCGTTGGATGTCCACCGTTCAAAAAACACATACTAGTTAGTAGTTAGGATCATTGCACAAATCATACGATTAGTATAATCTTCCGCAATTGGAACCCCTATGTGAACCAGTGACACAACATGCAATTAATGTCTGATACTTTGAAGCCTAATCATATATATGCATAGTCATACACAGATAATTAATTTGCTAAAATCAATTAATGCAATTAGGTGTAAGCTTACTAGTTTGAAAGTCTATTAAAACTCGGAGTTAAAGCTCGATCTGGTCAGCAAAGGAACTACCTCGGATGTTGCATTGAAGAAATCAAAATTTAAGCAGTTGAATCCTGACTGACAACTTACTTCCAACTCCTTGGTGACATTAGAAAGAGCATTATTGTGTAGATTTGCTATTGTTTGAAGCTCTTCCACCCAAGCTTCTCCACTCAAGTTGCATGTATTGCTGCTTTAGCTCTGGTTAATTGGCCACCTCCTTCCATTAGCCTAGCTGTATTACGAGGTTGAGCCGGGAAAAAAATCCATTATCAATAGCAGGCTTATAATTGGGCTATCCATGTATAAGTCCGAGTTTATTTATTTATTTGTTTATTTATTTTTGAAATCTGACACTAATATGGTCAGGGTAATGGATTAGTTTCAACAAGAATAGGGTGATGAATTAGTTTCAACAAGATCTCCTGCTCTGGAACTTGCAAAGCTATTTAGCTCCACCGGTGAAAATTATGACTTCCTGTTGTAAGTATGGTTCCCATATGCGTAGGTTTTATTTGCATACATTGCTAAGTACATTTTCAAAAACATGTCATCAGTAGCCCAATTGACATACATAATTTATTAATCATTTACATTTTAAAGGGAAAAAAATTTATATGTCTTTAATTAGATAGCTATATTTTATACCGGCAAAGACAGGGATCGATCTGACGGCAATCACATAATATTCCAGTCGAAAACCTGAAGAGAAGGTCTCTCCATATGGTGGGAAATTTTGCCTTGCCATCAATGCTGATATTGAGATAGTCATTGTTTCCAGGATCATAGATTGAATCTCCAAGCACAAATATCACAACCTGCCAATCTGCCCGGAATCATCATGAAAGCTTGTCGAAACAGAAAAGCTATCCAAAAAAAGCATTACACAACAAAAAAGAATGCTTGAATTTGAGGCAAAAATGGGTGACATTTCTTAGTACAATGAAAGATTCAGGAATAGTCATCTGGGGGACTTCTTAAATTTCTAGAATTGAAGGCTTGTATTAATGTGGTAAGAATCTAGGTGGGTTATGGGTAGTTTGGAAAGTTAGGTTTATCAAACATGTAATAATTTGGTGCTTGTCAGCATCTTATGTTCGTCCATATGTCAAACTATATATAGCAATTCGTAAAGTCACAGAGAAAATGAATTCTTTTGTACTTAACTGATCATGAATCAAAATATTTGCTTAAGAAATTCGGTATAGTGCAGGATTCAATCTGCAATATTACAAAGTTACTTTATAATGTTACAGAGTTATTTATAAAAATATATAAAATCCAGGATGTTCTTCAGTTGTAAGTCAAAGCTTAACTGAATGGCTTGAAAGGCAAACAAATGTGGGAGAACTATATATATAAAAGCCAATTATGTCTTTCTCAAAAATTATGCATTTTCTAGCTATATAAGACACTACCGCATGCAGTCTTTTGAACCTGGTCAAGATATTAACTTCCTACCGATGAATATTTACCTGTTCTGTACTATAACGAAGCGAAAGTGATAAACAAGTCGATGTTCACGACTCAAAGTTGCTCCTAAATGGACAATATTTTATTAAGAGTAATACTACACTACATTCAATACTATATGTGATGAAATAGTGTCTTGAGATTGTAAGGCCATGTGACATTTGGAGTTGCACTACTCCACATTAGCTCTGCAATTTGCTTGCTAGCCATTTCTGAAGGATGATCAGCATCAAAGAACAAATATTCACTAGCCTTCTCACACACTTCATACTCTTTTATCTCTCTCTTCCCTCCACAGCTCGGTATTCCTCTGTACGTGCCAGTGCCACAGCACGCCGTCACCTCTTTAAAACCTGTACAATCACAGTGACCGAGTTTTTATTCCAAAGAACCTAGCCAAAAAAACGCAAAATTCAGAACTGAAACAGAGGAATTTGGCCAAAAGGTCGTACCATATGCTTCAGGATTGTTCATTCTTTCAATTAAAGAACCGTAGAAATCATGATACGAATATCCGAATCCTTCCAGGACTCTCTCTAGCTCCTGAAGAGATTCAGAAAGTGCTTTGTTGTGTAATTTTGCTAGCTCTATACCATCTTCCTGGCAGGAATTACCAGAAGTGCTTCCAGGGACAATAAGCACTTTCATGCTTGGTATGCAACCCAACGGCAGCAAATTTAAAAACCCAAATTTCCTGCCTCCTTCCTCATATATTTCCTGAAATGTTAACATAAATTTTTAAAAACTAAAAACAAATTATTTTTTAATTTATTTTATGTAACATATAATTAGATGCTAGCTGTTACTTTGATTGTATTTGTCAGGTTGCCAATCACCATCTCCACATATTCTAATTTGGAGTTGTGAGATTGAAGGACACTTGAATTTGTGGAGAAAAGGGTAAAATAATCATTGCTTCCAATGCTAAATAAGTAGACAGCTTTAGATATCAATTTTTTGGCAGCTGCATCACCTAGTTTCTGCTTCAATTGCTGCTCCACAATCTTGAAATTACTCAGCTGAGTTTTCAGGTCTATCACCTGGAATTTAGCAGTAAAGAGAAATCATTCTAATTAATTGTAATACACTCCAGTCCGGTATAGATATTGTAAGGTACTAAGGTTAAACGCATTTGTCTGAAGACCCCCTCTCACGATTGATGTGGGATCACAATTCACATACATACCAATCCTTGATGAGTTTCGACAAGGGTTCCAGCTCCAGCGGACGCGAAATTGACTCCGGAAGTTAATTGATCATTAGAGGATTGTAAAAATGTTGAAATTAATGGTAACTTTGCATACTCAGCTGCCCAAAAATTAAAAATTACAAGGATTAACAGATTGAGTTGAAATATGTAATTGATGGG
Source organism: Dipteronia sinensis (assembly GCA_033220585.1). Taxonomy (NCBI): domain Eukaryota; kingdom Viridiplantae; phylum Streptophyta; class Magnoliopsida; order Sapindales; family Sapindaceae; genus Dipteronia; species Dipteronia sinensis. The sequence goes on along the minus strand of CM065639.1, from coordinate 70,759,385 downwards.
TTGTTGATTATGAAATTAAACAACACATGATTAATATATATGCACCAATCAATCATACCGATAAAATCTGAAACTAAGCGTCCATCCGAAAATCTTCCAGTCGGATACTTGAAGAAGGATTCTCCGTATGGCTGGAAATTCGCCTGATAATCAGCAGTGGTGTTGATGTAGTTATTGTTTCCAGCATCAAAATATGAATCCCCAAAGATGAATAATGCAACATGTACTTTTTTAGGCAACTTTAGATGACCTTGAGAAATGATAATTGGGATGACAAGACTTGAAAAAACAACCAAAGATCCAATAAAAAACCATAATCTTGTCATATTAAAAGCTTGTCGATCTTCTGTTAATTATAATCTTCTCCTTAATTGAATCAAATTAGTTGTTATTTATAGGGATCTTTGCTTGAACAAAAAGAAATGTTAACGTCATATATGCTTGGACTAAAGTAATTTTTAAATGTCAGTCAAATTAAGTAGCATCAGTCTAGAAATATATTGATTCTATATTGAACTGGGTCGGAAAATATTGTACAAATTAAAACACTAATAAAAAAGCTTTTAGTAAGCTTTCTGGATTTGACAATTAATAAAATAAAAATTTGAGTTTCTTGTAAGGTTGTGTTGAAGCTTGGACAACAAGAATATATATTAAATGCCAAGGATTTCGTGCGGGATCTAATTGGCACAGGCATAAGATAAACAAACAACCAAGATTTCATTCAAGATCCTGTCTAAGAAAATGTGCAAAATCTCGCATCTGATTAGCAGGGAAAAGGTATGTTTGTTGATCAACAAATTTGGAATAGTTTGTTGAGATTATAAGGCCCAATAAAGTGAGAGTTGGCTGTCCCATTCCACATTTCCTGAGCCAATTGTCTGTTAGCCATTTCAGTGAGATGGAATGAGTCCCAAAACACAAATTGATTTGGGTTCTCACAGAGCTGAAATTCCTTTACTGGCCTCTTTCCTCCACAGCTAAAAACTCCTCTAAATTCTCCTGTTCCACAGCATGCTGTCTCTCCTTCCTTGAACCCTTCATCACACAGATTTATCAAAGTATTAACACATTATAATTTATAGTCATCAAGATTTTTTGGGAGGTTGAAATCAAGACAATATATGGTTTGGTGAATTTGGAATCAACTTAAAAAGACTAATCTCTTAGGCTGAGATGTCCAACAAATATCTGGACAATCACCCATCATGTCCGAACTATCATTAAGAGGCCTGGCTTTGTGGGACAGGCCCAATTAGTAACTTTTTGGGCATGCAAAGTGGAACTTTTCCCTCCGAAGTCCAACTTTGCTGCCCCAACTTTATTTTACTATACTTAGGCCTATCATCCATGATTATTTTTCGGGTGCGTGATTCCATATATATTTTTCATGCCCGATTGTAATTTATTGTACGGGATAATCAGTTTCATTCAGTTTAGTAAATATGAAATCGATGCCATAAATTATGATCCCGCATGAAAAATATACGTGGGATCTCACCCAAGATAATTTCTATATCAACCACAACCTTAAACCAATAGTTGATTGCCTATGATTTGCATGTCAATAACCAAATAAATAATCATAATAATTTTGATTTGCAATTGCATGTGAGTGAGTACATACCATACTTGGATATGATTTGCAATTGCATGTGAGTGAGTACATACCATACTTGGATGGATGATTCATTCTTTCTCTGAGTCTTCTATTCATGTCAAAGATTGAATACTTGAACCCCTTTAATTGTTTGTTTAAATCAAAGAGAAGTTTGGAGAGAGCTTCGTTATGCAATTTTGATAGTGATGAAACTTTTTTCAAGCATCTACCATTGTCTTCTGTTCTGATTATTCTCATAGCAGGAAAACAACCCAATGTTGGCAAATTGGTAAATGCAAATTTTCTGCCTCCACTCTCATAAATTTCCTGCAAAATGAATGAATGACAAATATCCATTTTGATTTTTCATTAAATTAATTACTCTAGATCTGTGAAAAAGAATCAAAAGAAATTAAATTAAAATAAAAATACTTACTTTGATTACTGTTGTTAGGTTGCCAATCACAATCCCAACATATTCAGAGTGAGATGAGGAGTTCAGTAGAGTGAAATTATTGGTCAAGAAAGGGCTTGAGTAATCATTGGTTCCAATGCTAAACAAATAGACTGCTCTTGTTATTATCAACTTGGCTTCATCATTACCTAATTTTTCTCTCAACCAACTCTCTACCTTCTTATAGTAATTAAGCTGTGTTTTTAGATTAATCACCTGAAACAATGAAGGTAAAAAAAAAATCATCAAACATGTTAGTCTGATAATCTATAGTCAATAGCTACCTCTATAAATCGTCTTGTTTGGATCGATTTAACGATATAAATTATAGAATACACCAACACCTTAATAATTAATCGTAATTATATATAATCAAGCAAACAAGTAAATATCACAAAACATAATTAGCATTATAAATTTTTATCATTAAGGGTCTATGCTCTTTGATATAATGACACTTTTACTAATAAAGAATTTTAATGATAGAAATGGATAATGACATGTGATTACCGTGTTTACTCAACTTTCACTATCAAACTGTTGTTTACGATGGTGAATCACTCTCTCTCTCTAATTTGGGTCCATGCATTTTTTTTTTTCTTTATCATAACGTAACCCTAAAAATATATGGGATTAAATACTAAACCTCAGCAATCCCAACATTATAGTTTCAAACTTCGTAATCCAACAGCTCAAAATAAGAGTTTTATATGACTTTTTTTTTTTGGAAAGATTAATATGACTTATTTGATATATATAAATAGGTAAATGTGAAGATGGGAAGATAAAGCCTGAAATGTATGTTTGGGGTTGATGAGATGACTTGATGTATGACAAATCAAGAATGCAATTGATGAGAAATGAGAGGTAGTGGGTCCAAATGGTGGGTGCATCCCGCCAGTCTAAAAAATAAAGTGAAATTGTCTCAACCTGAGCTTACATTGTCCACAAGATTTGGGTCAACACCATATCAATATGCCAAACATATTTTTCTATCATTTAAATGCTGAAAAGTCTTTGCATTGCACCATCTTATTTTGCTTACCTTTTCTCTTCCTCTTCTATTCTAATTTCCCCTATTAATCTTTTTGGATGTCACTATTAAATTATCAGATCGATCAGAATGTCCAAGCTTACATATCGATCCCATCTGGTATAAATAATGATGTGAGACTTTGTGTGACTCGAACTAACCTAATAAGTATCTTGTAATACGTGTATAAACACGAATCATATAGGGGATTCTGTACGATTTCTTTATACAAGATTCCAATAGACAACGGTATTAATTGAAATAGGTATCTATTAGAATTTTGTACGAAAAAAAACAAAACGGATTCCTATTCCAGATAAATTTTATTTATATATAAGCAAATAAAATTACAGAAGTTGTAATGAAACTTTTCCAAACTATAAACATGATATTCACTTACATCTCCTTGAAAAGTCTCAACGAGAGCTCCAGCCCCAGCTGATGCAAAATTTACTCCATTGTAATATCTTTGAGCTCCAGGTTGTAGAAATGGTGGGATCAATGGCAACTTTGCATATTCAGCTACAATGAGAGACCATGAATGATCATCAAATATTTACAAAATACAATATTACAAAGAGACAAGAAGATAACACACAAAAGAGAGATCATAATAATAACATTAATATATGTTATTAAGCAGACAAGAATATATGTTCGGTTAACCAAAAATGGATTTGTACAACCAATTAATTAGCAAAACAAATAATTATCTCTAGTTATCTCACCAATAAAGTCAGATATCAACCGGCCATCGGAGAATCTTCCGGTGGGGAACCTGAAAAAAGTCTCTCCATAAGGCCAAAAATTTGCTTGGTCAAGAGTTGTGGTGTTGATGTAATTGTTGTTGCCTGCATCTACAAATGAGTCTCCAAAGATGAACAAGGCAGCTGCTTCCTCCTTTTCGGATCTTTTCGCTCCAAAACTTGTCGAAAAGATAACTAAACAATGAAGGAAGAAAAGGAAGATCAGAGAGCTTCTTGTCCTTGCCATTAAAGCTATCTGCCTCTTCTTCTTATCACCATATATATTTCATTAAGCAAATAATGTGTGAAATATAAAACTTATAAGAACCCCATAAATTATTTCTATATATTTTGTTTAGAATGAATAATTAAACCAAGTTTATATATATATGTGGTCAGTTTTGGCAATTTTCACTGTATATATATTACAAGAAGAGAAGACAATCATTTGTATATGAAATTAAAAGATCAAAGTCAATAGTTATTAAAAATATTTTTTATATATATTCATCTTCTTGATTCAAACAAGATATGTAAAAACTATATCAGCAGGAAGTTGTAGACTCTGAAGACAGTTTCTGCTGTTTCAATTAACATGTGTGAAGGCAGATACATTTTTCATAAGATAGAAAAAAATAATAATAATAATATGAAGTGTATATATTATTTACAACATTAAATACTGTTTGATTGAAGTCTGTTATGACTCACTTTTTTTTTTTTACTTTTTAAGTGATGGCATGGACCATGAACTGTTGACTTACAATTAAAAACAGAGGGAAAAAAAAGAATATCCAATAAAAAGAACTAAGTTCTCACATGACCAAAATCCATTATATATTACTTAAAAAAAATCCAATATATATTACTTTAATTTTATTGTTTAATTTCATTTTATTAAGAGCTTGATTTGGAATTTTATACCCTAAACTTAGAGAAGTTGTCATATTCTGTGTGAACTCAGATCCCCTCATTTGATTAATGGAGAAGATATATAATCTACTCAACTACAAGAGCCGGCCTATGCTTAACCACTAAAAAAAAGCGATAACACGGCCGTAAATACATCGTTGATTGATTAAATTAGGGCAAAAAAGTAACTAAGCAAATTAATGTGAGAATTTGTGTGTATGTAATGTTTTGGGCGGCAATAAGTGTTTATTAGAGTCAAGAATGAGGACGGTTTTGTTATGTGTCACATTCAGTTAGGTAAAGAATCAATAGACCATAAAACTTTGAATAATGAGATCACTTAGACGTAAGATCTAAAGATTCCTGAAACGTGTACATCCACTCTTGGTTGAGTGCCCAGCTTCTACGTAAATGGTCGGGATTATGACTCTATAGTGCATATTAACCATCATGTGCATAAAGTGAATTATAATGATGTCACATCATTTACAAATCAAATTTAAATAAAATAGTATTATTGTTCATTTTTTGTATGGATTAAAGTGAAAAAAATCTGGTGGGACAAATGACAGGCAATTGGGATAGTATTCAAGTCTTGGTGTTGAATAAATTCATTGAAAATGACAAACTAACCAGAGATGCATCATTGAGGTGAAAGGCACAACACATGAATGCTCACGAGACATGTTTAGGCATGTTATTATTTTTCACAACAGATAAATAATTAAAGAAAAACATTCTACACTACTGTAAATCTGTAATTACCCAATCATAAATCAAAATCTCACATCACCCGAATTATTAGAGAAAGATCCGTGAGAACTTTGATAAAATCTAATACATTTCAACAAATCAAAATTTTCTGAACACTGAAACAAAATATATATATATATATATATATATATATATAAACAAACATATCATTCAGTTTCAGATTCCGATCTTTATTCGGTTGGTAAAATTCAGGACTATCAGATAAAAAAAAAACATACGACTACTAGACTTGGAATATTTTCCTATGATGAAGAAGAAAAAAAACATCTTCATATGTAGATAGCTATGTCACAATTGTTGAAGGTGGAATCGGAATGATCAACAGCAGTAGATGCCTGGAAAAAAAAAATTTAACAGCTTAGAATTTATAAGAGAGAAGCTTTGTTGAAATCAGTGGAACAATAGAAGTAGTGAAAATGAAACTTACATTATAATTTTGAGATATTGATCTAATGGTGTGAACCTCATTCATGAATGTAAGGTCTCTATAATCAACATTTATGTCACACTTGAGGAAGACCTTGATTTTAATCATGGTTATAATTCGAAACAACTGCAGGCGCAAAGGAATGTCGCCTGATAATTGCATTCGAACAATGTTATTGTTATTCCTGTAATCATCATTATTGTCTTTTGACAGATCCCCGGAAACTATCCTGCTAACATTCAGGGAATGGATCAGAACCCGTGTTGCCACGTTTACGTTGTTACTTTCAGCCGGTTGATTGAATCCGGGCACTCGGATGACACCTACAGGAATTCCCTCCAAGCAGAGATGGAGCCTGGAAGGACTATATTTGATGCCAATTAGCTTGTTAGGATTTTGAGCATTCAGGATCAAAGAAACAACAGAAGAAACTAACAGAGTTGAATTATTATTGGAAGAACAGTTGCTCATGATGACATCAAATGATTCCACTCTTAAAGTTTCAACAGAGAATTTAGGCTTTTCAGGCTTATTCACAACAACAAAGATAAAAATCAATGTGACACCTCCCAATGTGATGATCACAATAAACACAAGGAAAATGAACAGGAAAAAGCTGCAGTTCTTGAAAGAATCTGAACTTTCTTTTCGAACAATGTCCATGGAGGAGGGTGTGTTACATGTTGGAGTTTGTTTAATTACAACAACATATTAATTGGAATTGTTTAGGGAATTGTTTAGGTAATTAATTGAAATTCTTCTAAGGGAAAGAAAGAATTAGATGTTTTGCTTTTGACTGTAGATTTCTCTTATTCCTTCCTTAAACTATACGGCATACATTAATGAACTTATATGCAAAAAAGGAGAATAACTTCTTCATATAGATTAATTATTCTATTTTGAGAATTCAAGTTTGGTTCTCCTAGATAATTAATATAAAATGAGCTCATAGGTTATATAGAGTTTCGGGTTTTCTCTAATCTTATTAGCTTTTATTGACCTCCCCATTGTGGTGTAAACCAGGAACGAAACTAAATAGTTACAACTGAATATTTACGAAAGGCCTCTAACATTCAAACATTTATTAGAAATCCTTCGAAAACTCTTTCATTAGTCAGTAAACCAAATACTAATCAAGTCTGTCTATATTTTGACTGAACAAAGAAAATTTCTATCATTAGTAGGCGATTAAGGGGCATGGAAAATGAACGTAAACTCACCAATGATTAGCCAAAAAAAATTTGTAAATGTAATTTGGCAGCAGATATTTCATATTTGTGGTGAAGAAAGAACAAAATTGGGAGGAAGTAGGGTCCCCCCCAAGTGGGGTTTGATTGTGGTGAAAGCTTGGGCAGAATTGCATGTGATAGTTGGTCTGGCTCTGGCTCTGGCTCTGGCTGTGCCTGTGCATGGGCTATAGGTGTATCCGTGTATGTAGTACTAGTAGCCTGAAACTCTGAAATTTGCAAACAAACACCTCCCAGAGCCTCCACTCTGTTTTCTAGTCGATATATAGATTGTATTGCTCTGCTGTAAAGGCAAGGCAGGCACACACAGGCAAGCAGGCAGCTATGGCTCATCTCCCTAGATGGTGTCCACTCCATCAATTCATATTGGGACCCCGGTCCCTGAATAATTCCATGTGCATTTTTGGTTTCTTTTACAAAATTGTGTTTTTGAGAGTAGTTTATCATTTTTCTTTTTTTCTTTTTTTTTTTATTTGAGAGAAGGGATTCGAACTTAGAAGTCCTTAAAATTTCAATATCGGAATTTTAATCTAAATACATTTATAGCATGTAATTGATTATAAACAAAAAATTAAAAAAAAAACCATAATCATCGATTAACAATTATCAATAATTACTTAATAAAAGATTTACTTAAATTTTAGAGGAGACGAACCCGAACCCGCACCCACAACCTCAACATGTGAGATATGTATGGTACACGTTCTATATTAGTAAAATCAACCATACACCTGATACACGATGCATCTCCCAATAAGATCTTGCCATGTGACATAGCAAGACCATGGCGTGACCTTGGTGGGAGATGCATGGTTCATGGATGCATTCAAGTTTTTTCCATCATTCACATGTGCTCAGCCTCAGGCACATAATTTTGAATGCTTGACTCGTTCTTCTAGGCTCCTACTTATTTTAGTGAGCATCATATGTCTTCATATGCTAACTAGCTTTTACAAAAACCTATATACAATACATAATTTTAATTATAATCATAAGAAAAATACAAGATGTCTCCTTTCAGGTTCTACTACATCCATTCTAGATGCAAAAAGCCAAAAGCCAAGAGCTAAAAGCACTTTTATATTCAAAGTACATGATTTTGGGAAGAAGAAGACAAACCCAACTCGTGATCATGGGTTCTCTTTTGGTTCTTGGTCAAAAAAATAGGATTTGATTGTCTATAAAGTAACATTGCAATGCAATCACATTCCCATACATCTAAAACCACTCATTCATTACATCTAAACCACTCATTCATTATAATACTTATATGCAGGCAAGGATTCAATTTCATTACATTCTAATCTATCTATCTATCAAGTAATGGTTTAATTGTTTAAAACCAAAAAATGTTATGTTACATAAAAAAAAATTATTCCTTCACGACATCAAATAAATGCAAAGAAGAAAACCAAGGAAAGCTTGAGAGAAAATTTGATTGAAGGAAAACATAATATGAATATATTTATATCACTGTAAGAAAAACTGGCCAATCCAAAAACTAGAGGCCTCTGGTGAATAAAAGAAGACCAAGATAAAAATAAATAAAAAACAAAGAGCATAGTTGATGACATTCATCTGGTTTTCAGAATTTTTCCATCACAACACATAAAATCATCCATAAAAAGGTCATTAAATTCATTCAAAATCCCAAGTTCAAATATTTTTGATAAGAGGTCAAAAGGCACCTAAATACCTATATACTCCACAATTTATACTAAAAGCTTCTGATAACACTCTCCACACATGGAGTCTAGGCATTGTTTGTTCATCAGTTTGTACTGCATCTCCACCACAGATGACAACCATTCTGGAAGGCTGGAAAAAAAAACGCAAAAACAAGATACATGATGAGCAAGGAAGGATTTGTTTCGAAACAGAGGAAAAAGGAAATGAAAGAGAGATGAAGCTCACTAACATGTAGCCTTTATTTACAAAGCAAGGGGAAGTTTTTTGTTCAGTAAACTCCCCCGACAATGGAGGGGAAGTCATCGAAACTCCAAAGGTTCCCACCATCCTGAGTATTTTCGGCAGCGAGAAAGGCATCAAATGAAGTTTCCCATCCGCCCTCAAAATAAGGCATCTGAGGATCGAAAGCTAAGAGCTCATCGGATAGTGACTTTTCAGTATTATCTCCAACAGGCACTGCATTCTCGGAGTTAGACTTCAGCTTCTTCGTTGGGTTACCAGCCTCCACAAACAGTGATTCATCAACTTCTGGAGTAGATGCCAAAACAGACGAAATATCAGGAGTTTTTGGTCCCTGCTCACTCCAGCCGAAATCAGAACAATCAAAGGAGTTACTTCCTTGGTCAGAACTGAAGTACACAGGAGGGGTGTTATCAGTTGTAGGTGCAAAGGATTTGAAACCGACGTCTCCATTGGCTGGAAAAGAGTCCATATACCCATACTGATTCAGTGTTGGTTTCTCCTCCACAAGAGCCATAGATTTGTAGAGGTCCTGATCAGGACTGCTCAAGTAACTGAAGTTCTGGTTCAAGTTTGGCTTAACCAGGCTCGGGTTTGCCTTAGAAATTGAGACCTGCGAGTTGGCCTTAGACAAGAGCTTCGGTGAAGCATGAGGAGTTTCATCTGGGAAGTTCACCTTAGCTTTCTTTCCACGGATCCGCCGTGCCTCAGCATCATATGCTCTAGCAGCTTCTTCTGCTGTGTTGAATGTTCCTAGCCAGACACGCACCCCTTTCCTGGGATCACGGATCTCAGCAGCCCATTTTCCCCATGGGCGCTGACGGATTCCTCGATACTGATTCTTCCTTTTTCTTTCAGCTGATTTTTTGGCTGGCGCATTGAGTTCCACCGATTTTACAGCTGAAGATCCATCAGTATATCAACAATAAGGAAACCTCTTACACAAACACAATCAATAAAAATCACAAAAAAGTAACACAAATCAGGAAAAGTCCTCTCATTGATGGTAAAACATTCAAACATACACTATCCAACCAATTAGTTGTATTTCACGTGATAAACATTTTCGCACACAAAGACACGAGTTAGGAACTTAGGATCTTTCAATTTTAGAAAAACAAACAGGACTAATGAAATTTAATGAACACGCAAAAATTTGAAACCGTTTTATTTCAGCTTTTGTCTCCACCAGATACCAACTTTAATCGAAACATGTGGTTATGCAATTGGAACTAGAACATTTGTGATCTGATGCGAAATCTTACTAGTCAATTGAAACTCCATTATCACTCATTTTTATCAAACATGATAATCCCAACGAAATTTTTATGCAAAGAAATAAGCATGTATTAACTGAAATGACAGAATACCGTCGATCCAAACTTAAAATATAGTAATATAGTTAACTTGGTTGCACATCGAACAAAAGTATCTTCAATATATTGCAGTTTCACAGCTTATATACGATCTAACAGTTGGTTATCAATAAGCAAAAACTTATATGGTAATACTAATTCAACACATCAAAACTCCATCTTTAATATTATAAAGTTAACAAACATACAAACTACATAGATATTTAACAATCAACCAGATTAATCAATAGATCTACTTCACAACACCAATAATAAATGCACCAAAGAGATAATCAATCAAATTACATGCCAGATTGCATAACAAATCTAAATTTTGTGAGTAACTTAGAGAAAAATTCAAATCATTTCAAATTCAAAGTCAAATGAAAATAAAACAAATTATAACCAACATTAAGAAAACATATAAATTCTGTTAAATCTAAAAGGTAGACACAAAAAAAAATGGAAGAACAGAATATAAATAAGAATCTGAAAAAAATTCAAAATCAAAACTTTATATATGAAGTCTAGATTTTGACTGATCTAAGTAGAACTAACCAAAGATCTAAACAAATCTATCCACCCCAGCTATCGTCTCTAAAAGATTATTATCAAAATTATAAATTCAACCCACAAAAATAAGAACAACAAAGATTATAAAAAAATAAATTAAACACATTGATCCTCGCATGATCAGAAATTGCAAACCTGTCACTTAAACCCCACAAGAAGTTTTGTTTCAAAACAACCCAAAAGGAAAAAATCAAAACTTCATGGAATTACTAAAAAAAAAAGATTTTTAAGAGAAAATCCAAACAAATCCAATAACTAATTTTCTTCAAAATAAAAAAAAAATTGTAGATAAACCCATCTCAGGAATCACAATCGCAAACTAAATCACATATTTATACAAACAAATAATAAATAATTAAATAAAAAAAATGAAAAGGGGGTCTTCAAAAATTGTTACCAGGAGACTTGCTACGACGGGGAGGAGTAGGATTCACGGCGGCGGGAGAGGAGGAGAAAGAGAAGGGTTTGATGTCAGACAACAAGTCGAAGTCGACGTCGACTTCGACGTCGATGTCTTCTTCAACATCCGACGACAACTCTTCTTCGTCGTCCTTGAAACCCTGGAAATCTGCCTCGAAGTCATCGTCTACCACAAAAGCAGCTTTTGACAGCTTTTTGCTGCCCGATCTCTTGTACAGCTCCGGCCAGAGATACTCCGCCGTCAGCCGCCTTGACCTCCCGTTCGCCGCCAACGCAGAAGCCGCGTCTGGCGAAGTGAAATCTGAGATGATGGCACCTCCACACATGGTTTTTGCTTAGCTTAGCTCAGTTTTTCAGGGGCAAAAGTGAAAAGATTTTTGAGAAAAGGTGGTGAAATGTAAATTTTTAATTTTCTTTTTTCTAGAGGGTTTTTTTTTTTTTGACTTTGGTTTTCAGTAAATGAGTTTGTGTAGGTTTGGTGGAAGGGTGTGGAGTCTTTATATGTGGGGAAGAGTGAAGGGAAATAACTCTTTTGACCTTGTGGAGGTGGGAAATGCATCATGTGTTCATGGGCAAAAGTGAAATGAAATCTAAAAAAATATGGTAATAAATCAGAATTTTGAATTAAGGATATATCAACTTAATATTTAGATTTCAATATCCATCCCTCTATAAGCAAAAATAAATAAATAAACATCCTTCCAACTATTTTAATTCAATCCGACCGGATAAAGTTGGTCAAGTAGTATACATGTCATACCTGAGGTTGTAAGTTCGAGTCATCCCTTATTATAAAAAAATCTAAATTTATATAATATTTAAAAATAATAATAATAATAACAATAAAACTATTTTTATTCGATCAAACAATAAAAATCTATTATTAATTCTTTTATTCTTTTCTACCCTTGGATCGACAGGAAGTTGATATAAACCGACTACTCTGACCTATTTATATAAAATAATATATTTGTGAGAATTTGGGTTTATTAATTAGTGCCAGAATGGTTATTAATAAAAGTAATTCTCAATATATATTGTCTATTTGACTATTCCAAACGAATACTAAATTTTGTTAATTTGTTTCATATCCACGATCAAGTGACTATGCACTTTTGTTTTTCGTATTTGAACATGATACACGTTTGAGTCTCACCTTATTAATGTCAAATAAATAATAGAGTAATACTATATAATTTAAATAATTAATTTAAAATTTAGTCTAAATAATGTGTCAAATGAATTGTCATTACTATACAAATCATGTGATGATATGATTAATGAAAAAACCACTTACCATATCATTTGGATTGAATTTTAAATTAATTATTTAGTTGTATATGATTTAGACTAAATAATAAACAAGTGCGGTAAAGACCACGGGAGAAGTAGTTATATGACCAAACTACTAAGAGTAATGCTAGACATCCCAAATTTCTTTCATAAATTCTGTCTCAAATGATGTGGCACGTAAGGTGTCAGCATCTTATAAATCATGATATTATACGGTAACTGATGTGATGTTGACACCTCACATGTCATATCATTTGAAACAGAATTTTAGAAAGAAATTTGGGACACCTAGCATTACTCAACTACTAATATTTTTTCTTTTCTCGATTGATTCCGATAAAATTATGACCTTACTTGAGCTATAAGAAAATATAATGTGATTGAATATTTGAATTACTAATGTTTTACATTGGTATATTCCGACAAAATCTTGACCTGACCATCGTTATTCGTTTTTAAAATAATAGATAAATACATTGATACTTTGATTGGATGATGGTTCTTATGTTAAGCGATGATGAAAATTGCATTAGGATTTAGGATGGGCAAATGTGAAACAATGTTGAGAAAAAAAATGGTTGAAATGAGAATCTTTGGTGGGTTATTTGACTATTAATGGGGTTGAATGAGGGCAGAAATTGCAAAAAGGAGAAAGTTGGGTTGGTGAAAGAATTGGCCAGTGTGTTGTGTGGTCTTTTACTTACAAATTTTATTTTCATTTGTTTGGTGAGAATTAATTTATTTGTTCTCTTGCATGGACTACACCGGAGTATTTCATAATTATTGGTCTAGTATTTTTAAATAAACATATATATATATATATATAGTCTTTCTAATGTCAGTTCGTTCTGATATAAAATAAAATATATCATGATAAAAAATATGGATCATTAGATTTACATACTTTAACCCAAAGTGTATGCACTAGTCAAAACTTCTCCATAATCTGTGATTCATATTTTTCGTCCTGATATAAAATATATCACGACGAATTGACGGTAGAAAGACCGTGTATATATATATATATATATATTTGTATTTTTTTATCAAAAGAAAATAAGTAAAAGACAAAAATTTACGGAAGTGTGTAATTGAAGTAATTAATTGTTACTTTCTACTTCACAAGCAATTATTTCAAACAATTAATTTATCCATCCAAGCTAGTCTATTATTCATCAATTTGTCATTTATCTATCATTGGAAATAATTGAAGCTTGAATATTATATCAAAAACAATGAGATCATTATATTTTTAATGATCAAATAAAATCATTCTTAAATTCTTCTTTTATGCTCTATTGTTTATTGATAGGCCACATGCGTTTATATATTTTGAGAGGTACTATTGGCACACTCATACTCATCTATTTATGCTTCATATTTTTAATTATATAGTATTCTTTTTTGATCAAAATTACTTAAATGGGCATATAATTTAAGGAAAAAAATATTCTACAAAGTAATTTTATTAAAACCCTCACATTAAAAAAACCCACGTTCATGTAATCCGTTACTTGAAAAAAAAATTATTAACTTTTAAACCCTAAAATTTACTTCTTAGACACACACGAAAGATTGTGGAAGAGTTTGAGAAATATAGCAAGCATATGGAAGAATTGTATGCGAACTATATCAAACATCTGTAAACAATTGTTGTGTTGAAGAAACTCTGTTATTTTTTTTTTTCGTTTCCACTATGAATAAGAAAAAGAAAAACTAAAAAAAAGAAATAATAAGAAAAAATAAATTGTTCAATGAATGTGAAGAAAGACGTATATAGAGATCATGGATAGAGAGATTAGAGATCGGGGTGTTTTAAGTTTGTAAACTAAGTAAAAATGGGAGTTTTAAAAATAATTCAAAAAACTTAATAAATTAAATCAAAATTTTAGAAAGTGAATCATAAATAGATCGATAGTGGTGTGCCAATAGCACCACTATTATATTTTATAAGAAGATTTCTAGAAATATGATATGTTCTCATAATACTTTATATCAATAAACTAAGCTTAAATAAGTATGTATATATATATATATATAGTCTTTTTCCTGTCAATGCGCACTGATAGAATTATATAAGGACATTGAATGTGAGCCACTCATTTATAAAAGAGTGTTAACAAGTATATACATGCCAAGTCAAAATATGTAAAATGAATGACTCACATTCAATATCTCTATATAATTATATCGGTGCGCACTTATGTGAAAATTATTGTATATATATATATATATATTAATAGAAACATAAAATGTGTGTGGAATTTTTTAAAAAAAATTGGATTTATTCCTAACTTATATAAGTAGATAGATAAAATCTCTTGGTAATGTTCATTTTGTCGAATTTAACCATCTTGAATCTTCTCCAAATGTACCAGTACTCCACCAGGTGGTTTAATGCCTCATTCGATAATTTTGTTACTTATAAGTTAATATGACTTTAATCACTTCGGTTGGAAACAAAAACCTCCTAAACAAGGTGAAATTTTAATAAGGGCAGAACCCTGTAGAGGCCGGCGGCCATGGACCCCCTTGGTCCATTAAAAAACATAATTCAATAGTTAAATAATATAAAAGAAAATTAAAAATTGTACATATACAATTAAATACCATTAATTTTAAATATTTATAATTTGCCCCTCCAACTTTGACCCTTCAAGTTCCGCCTCTGAATGCATGGTATAATTTTGCTAAATCGGATGTTTCTTAGATGCAAACCTCTAAACTAAATTACGTTCAGATACTGATTATTATATGTGACAAACAATAAACTTCCCGGAAGTTTACAAGTAAGAATATAGGTATATATATAAATAAATAAAAATTCTCACATGCAAATCTTCGGATATAATATTCTGTCCAAACCATAAAAGTAACATTCATAGTGGATCAGTAGATTATATAATATTAAGGAGTGAAATTATATTTTTGGGTAGATAAAAAAAATTATATTTTTCGAGAGTGATTCAAATCACTTTATAATGTTACATACCTTCTGGAACATTAACATTTTTCCCATGGTTTGAACATGATCTTATTTCCGAAGGTTTATAATTGAATATGAGAAGCCTTTTATATATATATATATATATATATAATAATTTTCACATAAGTGCGCACCTGATAAATTATATAAGCACATTGAATGTGAACCACTCATTTTACATATTTTGACTTGGTATGTATACACTTGTCAAAACTCTTTTACAAATGATTGGCTCACATTCAATGTCTTTATATAATTCTATTAGTACGCTGACGGGAAAATGACTGATTATATATATATATATATTTTTTATATTGTTGACCAAGTGAAAAAATCCCACACATTTTTCGTAAAAGATTAATTGCATAGCGTTATGATGACCTATATAAAGGGTTGTGATGACCTAATTTTGAGATGACAAAATGAGTAGTTTCACCCGATTTGACTGCACGAAAAAATCATATGTTGAATCACCTAACTTTTTCAAGAATTCACAAATTTAATTAATTAGTCCATCCTTCATTGCTTAATAACTCATTTGAAACAAACAACCACCATCTCCTCCATCTTTTCCAACTTCTTTATATCAACTTTCAACACAAAATTAAATATTATTACTTTGTTTCACTTTTCTTACCAAATACTTTTTAATGCAATATTATTGCTACTTACTAGCTACTTTTCCGGCCTCTTATCAGTTATTCTACAATTAGAACCTGTGACCAGTGTTAGAAAAACAAAAGTAATAATTAGTTAATTGATTAATTAAAACCCAAATAACATTGGAAGATTAATTAGATAAAAATAAATATTGAAATTAGACTTTATATAATTACACATTCATATTATTTAGGTTATAAAGATCTTGTAAATAAAAAAATTCAGCACCGTTTTGATTAGAAAACAAAATTCCCTTCCAGTTGAGAATTTTATTGAAGCATGCATGCATGTTTGAATGTTTATTATGTTCTTCTTTCAATTGTCCTTATTTTTTTCAACAACAAACAATTAATCACGTTTAGATTGGAAAATTAAATTCTTTTTATTTTTTTATTTGTTTTGACTTGATGCCATTACACATCTTCATCAAAATAATTCAAACATCATCAAGAATCATATGCGTCTTCTCTCCTTCAACACGTTTGACTACAGAGAAGAAAAAAAACATGTCGACTACTCAACTTTTGGTCTCTCGCAAAGATTCAAAAATCAAAACCCATATCTACTAATAAGATTTGTGGGTCATTTGTGTTTACTGTTTTTTCTTCCTTTCTTTCTCACTCTCTAATTATGAAATTTTATCAATTAATAATTATATATATATATATATATATATATATGTGAGAACAATCTAAAATTAGATATGCACGATCACATGGTGTGAAGTTTATACTTTATAGCTTTAATTACGTACGTATTCATCTGGATTACTAACAATATTAGTCGTATAACTTAAATATTCAATCTAAATATGAGAGATATGCACGTCATGTTAATAGTTTGACGTAACATCTTCATAGTGGTCCGAATGTATAGGTTTCATGTATCAAACAAAAATCAAAACAATGATATGTATTATATGAGTAATGTTACTTTTTCTAAATTTGGTGTTCAAATCTGATGTCCTAAATGATGTGGCATCACTTTGATCCATTCAATTTAATTGTATTAGATTTATTTGATTTAAATGAATGAATCAGAGTGATAAAACATCATTTAGACGTCAAATTTAAACAAAGTAGTATCACTCATTATGTATGTATATATATATATATATATATATATACATATATAAATTTTTCCTATCGACACCCCTCATTTTAATACAATGAGGATATTTGATGAAATTGTATGCAATTGAATATTTTTCGATGAGATTTTTTGTATGTATCTTAAGAAAATTAAAATACATATTTAGTAAAAGTTTAGAAAAATTTCGGAATTGAGAACATTTTTTTTTATATTTCTCTATTTTTAAATGGTTTGTCTTCAAAAAAGTCAAAAAAAAAAATAGTTCTTGTATCCAAAACAATTTTCATTTTTTCCACAAATGTATTTCAATGTTTTTATCATCCATACAAAAAAAAAATCACATCAAGATTCAATATATTCTATTGGATTTCATCAAATGTGCTTAAGAAATTTAAATCCTCGTTTGATGAAATTTAATGGATATATATATATATATATATATACAGAAATGTTCAAGTCAGTACGCACTGATATAACTTCATTAGTGCGTTGGATGTGGACCGTTAGATTTACATACTTTGACTCAAAGTGTATGCACTTGTCAAAACTTTTCCATAAACAGTGGTTCACAGTTATATCAGTGCGCACCGAAAAGAAAATAATTATATATATATATATATATATATATATAAAAACATGTCCGGCAGAGATAAGATCCAACAAAAAATGGTTATAGATAAGATTCAATATATATAATGAGGATTTAATTTTCTTAAGCACATTTATGAAATTTAATGAAATATATTGAATCTTGATTTCATGGAATTTAATGCAAGAGTGGTTCTCTAATAACTCATAAGAGATCCTTTATTTTAATTTCGGCAATGACTTTAATGAAATCATGTCAATTTCTATGAATTTTGATTCGAATTTTTGTGTGGATGGTAGGTTCAAAAAAATTCAAATAAAAATTCATAAAAATTGATGTAATTTCATAAAAGTCCTTACCAAAATTAAAATAAGGGATCTCTTATGAGAGAACCACTTTATATATATATATATATATATATATATATACGTACTTATATAATTTCATCAGTGCGTTGGATGTGGACCATTAGATTTACATACTTTGACTCAAAGTGTATGCACTTATCAAAACTTCTCCATAAGCAGTGGTTCATATGCATCGCACTGATATAAGTTATATCAGTACGCACCGAAGAAAAAAGATTATATATATATATATATATATATAATAAGCATGTCCGGCAAGATAAGATCCAACAAAAAAATGGTTATAGATAAGATTCAATATATATAATGAGGATTTAATTTTCTTAAGCACCTTTATGAAATTTAATGAAATATATTGAATCTTGATTTCATGGAATTTAATGCAATAATGATTCTCTAATAACTCATAAGAGATCTTTTATTTTAATTTCGGCAAGGACTTTGATGAAATCATGTCAATTTCTATGAATTTTGATTCGAATTTTTGTGTGGATGGTAGGTTCAAAAAAATTCAAATAAAAATTCATAAAAATTGATGTAATTTCATAAAAGTCCTTACCAAAATTAAAATAATGGATCTCTTATGAGAGAACCACTTTGAATATATATATATATATATATATATATATAAATATACGTATTTATATAACTTCATCAGTGCATTGGATGTTGACCATTATATTTACATACTTTTGACTCAAAGTGTATGCACTTGTCAAAACTTCTCCATAATTCAGTGGTCCACATGCAAACGCACTGGTATAAGTTATATCAATGCGCACTGAGGAGAAAATGACTATATATATAATGGTTTTCTCCTAAAGGATCCCTCATTTTAATTTTGGTAAGGACCTTGATGAAATCAATTTAATTTTATAAATTTTGATCTAAATTTTTGTGTGGATGATAAGTTCAATGAAATATACATATTAGTGAAATTTAAGAATTATTCAAACAATAGAACTATTTTTATGATTTTGTTAAATATGAAAGCATCAGAAAAATGAGCGAAGTATAAAAACATTCAAAAAAAATAGTTATAGTACTTGAAAAATTCTCAAATTTGTTTCATATGTAGATTTCATTGAGCTTAGCATCCACGAAAAAATTCAGATCAAAATTCATAAAGATTGATGTGATTTCATTAAAATCCTTACTGAAGTTAAAATGAGGGATCCCTTGACAGTGAACCAATATATATATATATATATATAATAAAATTATACAATTTTTATATTTTATTTCAGGACGAATTGAAAATATAGCAGGACGAAGAATGTGGACCGTTAGATTTACATACTTTGAGTCAAAGTGTATGCACTTGCCAAAACTTCTTTATACTTCGTGGTCCACATTCTTCGTTCTGATATATCTTATATCATGACGAACTGACATTTGAAAGACTATAAAATTATATATATATATATATAATTATAATAGAAAATATGTATATATATACATATTTTCTATGGACGTTCTGAGATTAAATATATAATGACATTGAATATGAGCCACTCATTTTACATGCTTTGACTTGGTGTGTATGCAATTGTCAAAACTCCTCCATAAATAAGTGACTCACATTGAATGTCATGATATATTTAATCTGACGACGAACCGATAATGGAAAGAATATATATATATATATATATATATATATATATATATATATATATATGATTCAACAAAAAATGGTAATAGAACCAAAAAAAAAGAGGTTGGGCAACTTGTGTGAGTGGCAAAAAAAAATGAAAAAACAAAAAAGCTGAGAAAAGTTTCGATGTAGTTGCGTCCCACCATTGAAGAGAATACATTTCGTAATCAATAATGCAATTTTATCAAAACTCGGTGTCCAAATGATGTGGCAACACTCTAATCCATTAATTTAAATTGTATTAGATTTGTATTATTTAAATAAATATATTAGAATGTTGACACATCGTTTGGACACCAAATTTGAACAATAAATTTGGACAAAATAACACTACTCTTTAGTAATATGTTTTCTATTCGATGACCAGGTTCACCACTCGACAATGCACCTGCTTCACCGAAGATTTTCTCGAAAAAGAAATGCATGCACTAGAATCTGCTGTAAATGAGGATATAATGGAAAACGACAAGAAGTTGATCGAAGAGAAAAAAAAAATCCAAAAGGAAATGGAGGAATGGAATTATGGACCCACACGTAAGTTCATAATACACACAGGTGATTGATGATGATGATGATAGGTTTGATTAAAATTGATTGATTGGTTTGATATGATAAGGTTAACACGTTTCTGTGTCCGTTAGTTTCATATTAACTTTTATTTTTGCTTCTGGGATTATGAATTAATATTATTATTTGTGGCAAATTTGCATGGCATCTGGCGGTAATCCAGAGAGATTGCTTCAATTCTCTGATTTCTTTTTTATGGGAATATTAATTGAAATAAATCTGTCTACATTTCATTATAAATCTAGATATCACAATTTGAATGTCTATTTATGGTATATGCTTAATTAATTAGATATTTAAAATCTGAATATATTTATTATAGCTAACGTTAATTTATAGAACCCAACAATCCAACATTAATTGGATTAGTCAACATTCAAATTTGTTTAATTCAACATGAAATATGTGCACTAAATTTTATATTTGAGTGCTTTCAAAAAAATATCAATAATGCTACTTTACCTAAGTTTAATGTCCAAATCTGACATTCAAATGATGTGACATCATTGTAATCCATTCATTTAAATTGTATTAAATTTATATAATTTAAATGAATGATTACCGTGCTGCCACATCATTTTGAATTAATAATTGTATGTTTTTTTTATTTGTTAACATAATTATATAATCATATGTCGACCCCAAAACTTTTTATTAATGAAATTAAACTAAATATTTGAGTTTCTTATCACAGTGGATGTAAAGAAAATGATTTATTTATTCATGTACATACACATATTATGAGTGGTGCTTATTGGCACATCCCTCATCTATTCATGCCTCACTTTTTAAAATTTTGATTTAATTAAATAAAATTAAATGTTTTTATTAAATTTTTTGATTTATTTCTAAAACTACCCATTTTACTTATTCTTCAAACTTAATCTATATCATATATGATCTCTCTATCTCTGATATCTGTATCTCCACCTCTATTGATTGATTTTTTTTTTTCATATTTTTTTTTTCATTTTTTTTTCCTTCTTATTTCATGATGAAAAAAATAAATAAATAACAGGGTACTTCAACACAACGACGGTTTGATATCATTCAAAAAATAAATAAACTTCAAACTTATTTCTAGAAAATGAATTGTTTCTAGATGCTTACTATCATTATCAGATGTTCAACACAACGACGGTTTGATATCATTAAAAAAAAATAAACTTCAAACTTATTTCCAGAAAATGAATTTTTTTTAGATGCTTACTATCATTGTCAGACAATTCTTGCTTTATGTCATTCTTAGACAATTCTTCAAGATGTTTGATATCATTCTTAGACAATTCTTCCATATTCTTGATATCGTTTTCAAACTCTTCTATAATATTTTATATGTATGTAAGAAGCAGACTTTAGGGTTTAAGAGTTATTTTTTTTTTTTAAGAAACAGATTATTAGGTTTTTTTTTTTTTGAAAAGGAATGTGAGATTTTAATAGATTTACTTTGTAAAAGATTTCTTTACTAAATTATATGTCTTTTAAGTAATTTTGATAAATGAAAAAATATATTATATAATTAAAAAAGTGAGGCATAAATAGACCGATAGAGGGTGTGCCAATAGCACCACTCCCCCATATATATATATATATATATATATCCCTTATTAATAACATTTAATTATTTTATTGGATCCATGTGAGTATACCTTTTCAATTTTCCATATTTGGTTTTCAAGTTCATGAACTTAATTAATTAATTAATTAATATTCCATTAAAGCTTAATTGTCGTAGTGCTTGATTTAAAGAGATTAATTTTACTTTATCCCCTCTAAATATTGTATTTAAGTACATTGATCCCCAACAAAATTGTATGGTTTCGTCCCTAATATTCCGGCTCTTAGTGTCATCCGTAAAAAACCACAGTCATATACAATTAAGAATATTATAATTAACCAACATGGATTATTTAATTTAATATTTAATTTGTAATCCAAGCTTCATACTGGATTGAAAAAGAACACTCATATTTAGAGCATTTTTAATATAAAATGACTTGCATATAAATAATTGTTGGCATGACAACAATGTCAAGAGATTTGCTTTCTATGTGGTATAAATATGAATTTGATAGACAGTAAACTCAAAATTTAGTCTACAATGTTTCTATTTAAAACACATTTTGTTTTAATGACGTGTCCAATTATATTTCTTATTTTTCTTTTTTACTTTATTTCCTTATTAAAAATAGATGAAAAATTGATGTCAATTTAAATGTTTGCTGAGTTAAACTAAAAAATGGTTGTGCAACATGCCATCTGAAAGTGGACCGTCATGTTGACAATGTCTATTATTTTTTTTGTCCACGTCAGTTTGAGGTTGAATATGCACGGTTGCATTAGAGACACAATTATTAACAGAATGTCTATTTATTCTACGTGGCATCTTTTTTTTTCACAAGCCACGCTAGCATTAGAGATATTCTTATATGGGTGCCGATATCATCACTCATAAATATGATTTACACACTCATTTTTATAAATATAACTATGTTTAAAATTTGAAAATTAAACATTACTGTAAGCACTCATTCTAATGTTAATATTGTTAGGGATTTGAACCGATGATCGCGGAAACGTCATGCCTAATATACGCTCATAACTCATAGCAATTAACGTTAATAGCAGAAAAATAAGATGAGAGAAAATAAACCAATCACAACACAAGATATACGTGGAAAACCCAAATCGGGTAAAAAACCACGGGCCGTCAGGACGACAGAGAAAGTTCCACTATATGATAAATTGTTACAACCATATACTTCAGGATTCTCTCTCACACCTTAACCCCAAACCATTCTCACAACGCTCACAAGATCCTCACCAAGAACCCCCCAATATCCCCTAGGTCTCCCCTGAATATCACCCACAGATCTCTAACTTGATCCACTGATATTCCATTAGATCCCTCCCCGGATATTCCCTTGGGTCTCTCTCCCGGATCTCTCCACTCTCTGATGTTACATGGTGTTTCTTTTGACTCCATTAAAATAACCTAATTACAAGGTCTATTTATACTAGCTATAGGGAGTTTAAGATAAAAGGAAATCATACTCCTAAACATACAAGAATTACTTGTTCCACATAAATACTATTTCCTATTTATGACAAGTCTTCTTGTAAGTAGAAATCTTTTTCCTTCAAGCATAAGACTTTCCTATTCTTCATGAAGACAAACTCTTTTTCCTTTTCCAATAAGCACAAGAACTTTCTAGAAGAAAACCTTTCCTATTTTCGCGCAACATTCCTGATTTAGGCAAAATCCGCTATTACCGCGGTCTAGGTCGCGGTGTGCACCCCACTCCCTACACCGCGGAAAAGCCACTAAAGTCTACCGCTTAGAATATCGCGGTTGGTGCCTTTGCCTCCGCCGCGGTCTACACCGCGCTATACATACTGGAATTGACTGCTCCTTGTACACAGATCCATGCGCTTGTCCGCATCGCGGTCCACGCCGCGGTTTCTTCTAGAATCCGTTTCTTCAGTTCTTCTTTGGTCTTCAAGCTCCCTCAAACACCAACTCTAACTTCCAAACGCATCCCACGTCTCCAGGAAGTTCCAACATCAGTTGAGTCTCGTTTGGTTCACATTGGGTTTACTTGAGAATACGAGCCAAAACCTAACAATTCTCCCCTTTGGCTTGAATTCTCAAGACCTTTGTCCACAGCCACGACTCTCATCATCGAGAATCAACATACCCCACCACAAGGTATAACCACTTAGGAACGAACCATCCTAAGATTTTATTTTCTTTCTATTTTTTGTGTTCGTTGTTCCGGCACCATGTCAAAAATAACCTGCTGAAATTGTGGTGCAACTCCTCACGTCAGATTACCAGGGAGTTCGTCAGCCATCGACATCTTTGTCCACCATACACCTTGCATCACCTTCTGACCAATGCCTTGTGCACAATTCTGGACCACTAGCAGCAACATATCCTCTTCCATGGCCAGTGGGGAAAACTGCCAAAAGGATAACCATGTCCTTACATCACCCAACCATGTGAAAGACCTTTTGTCCTTACATCACATAACTGGTGAAAGACTTGCTACTAAAACCGGGAGTGCTTTGCCGGATAAACCCCACACCACACCAGAGACTTCGAGCGTTCCTCCTTCCTTCCTTTTTTTATTATCGCATTCAGAAGTTTTTTTTTTTAATCGCCTTGTGTAACCCAGATTGGACATCCATGACTTGTACCTGCCACCACAAGCCAAAATTCTCCTCCATCTATATTCTCCTTTTCATCAAACCCTACCGAGTTCGAAACCGCTTTCAAGGCGTATCTCCATTGCTAAACCAAAATTAGGCAACCATCATCATCATCCCAATACCACCAAGTCCTCCATACGATCTCCCGTAAAGACTTGAAAAAAAAATCGCCATCGCCAAACCATGAGGCTCTGATACCAATTGTTAGGGATTTGAACCGATGATCGCGGAAGCGTCATGCCTAATATACGCCCATAACTCATAGCAATTAACGTTAATAGCAGAAAAATAAGATGAGAGAAAATAAACCAATCACAACACAAGATATACGTGGAAAACCCAAATCGGGTAAAAAACCACGGGCCGTCAGGACGACAGAGAAAGTTCCACTATATGATAAATTGTTACAACCATATACTTCAGGATTCTCTCTCACACCTTAACCCCAAACCATTCTCACAACGCTCACAAGATCCTCACCAAGAACCCCCAATATCCCCTAGGTCTCCCCTGAATATCACCCACGGATCTCTAACTTGATCCACTGATATTCCCTTAGATCCCTCCCCGGATATTCCTTTGGGTCTCTCTCCCGGATCTCTCCACTCTCTGATGTTACATGGTGTTTCTTTTGACTCCATTAAAATAACCTAATTACAAGGTCTATTTATACTAGCTATAGGGAGTTTAAGATAAAAGGAAATCTTACTCCCTAAACATACAAGAATTACTTGTTCCACATAAATATTATTTCCTATTTATGACAAGTATTCTTGTAAGTAGATATCTTTTTCCTTCAAGCATAAGACTTTCCTATTCTTCATGAAGACAAACTTTTTTTCCTTTTTCAATAAGCACAAGAACTTTCTAGAAGAAAACTTTTCCTATTTTCGCGCAACATTCCTGATTTAGGCATAATCCGCTATTACCGTGGTCTAGGTCGCGGTGTGCACCCCACTCCCTACACCGCGGAAAAGCCACTGAAGTCCTACCGCTCAGAATACCGCGGTTGGTGCCTTTGCCTCCGCAGCGGTCTACACCGTGCTATACATACTGGAATTGACCGCTGCTTGTGCACCGATCCATGCGCTTGTCCGCATCGCGGTCCACGCCGCGGTTTCTTCCAAAATCTGTTTCTTCAGTTCTTCTTTGGTCTTCAAGCTCCCTCAAACACCAACTCTAACTTCCAAACGCATCCCACGTCTCCAGGAAGTTCCAACATCAGTTGAGTCTCGTTTGGTTCACATTAGATTTACTTGAGAATACGAGCCAAAACCTAACAAATATTACATTTATTCAAATAAATATATTTTATTTATAATCCCAAACAAATCATGAAAATAAAATGGTAAATTCAAATAAAATGCATGATGTGTGTACCGATCACCACCGCCTCAAACATCTTATTCACCTTTTTTTTTTTAACATAACTGGATATGAAAAAGTTTTTTTAGTTTATATGTAAATAAAGCAACTTTTGTAAAAGAAATCGCAAGCACATTCCTTAAAAATTTGACGTTTTGAATATAGTTTTTGCAAAAGTTTAGCACTTCTCCGAGATTTATTTGTGTCATCTTTAGGTTTTCATTCATTTGATTTCAAATTGCTATCTAAAAAAAAAATCTAACTCCTATGATTATTTTGTTTGTCATTTGATCTGTGTTTAGCTTTTAATTGTTTTTGTTTAGGTTCATTGTCTCTCTAATATTTTTATAATCTAATAAAATGAGTGTAAATTAATATATTTTTGTGATTGAAAATCACTAAAATAACTGATTCACTTTTTCTTCTCCATTAGTTTGATTGTCGGAACAAAATTAGGATTTAACAATCACAAATTAATTGATGTAGATATTATTTTGATATATTTTTAATTGATTTAATTTGCCCTTATTGGTCTTTTTGTTCAAGGATATTTATATAATAATTTTTTTTAATAAAAAATGGGTATATCATTTATATTTATAGATGACGATATCGGTAATATATATATATATATAGTGGTGTTATTGGCACACCTCCTACTGATCTATTCACACCCCACTTTTTAAAATTTTGATTTAATTAAATAAAATTAAATGTTTTTATTAAATTTTTTGGTTTATTTCCAAAACTACCCATTTTACTTATTTTTCAAACTTAATACATACCATATATGATCTCTCCTATCTCTTATTTATGTATCTATATACATCTCTTTCACTTCCATTGATTGATTTATTTATTTTTTCTTATTTCTTTTTTAGTTTTTTTTTCTTCTTATTTCATGATGGAAACGAAAAAATAAAAAAACAAAAAATATCAGGGTACTTCAACACAACGACAGCTTATTTCCAAAGAATAAATTGTTTTTAGATGCTTACTATCATTATCAGATAATTCTTGTTTTATGTCATTCTCAAACAATTCTTCAAGATGTTTGATATTGTTCTTAGACAATTCTTCAATATTCTGGATATCGTTCTCAAACTTTTTCATAATATTTTAGATGTATGTAAGAAGCAGATTTTAGGGTTTAAGAATTAAACTATTTTTTTTTTAGAAACGGATTACTAGTTTTTTTTTTTAGAAAAGTAATATGAGATTTTAATAGATTTACTTTATAAAAGATTTTTTTCTTAAATTGTATGTCTCTTTAAGTAATTTTGATAATGAAAAAAAATATATATAATTAAAAATGTGGTGTATGAATAGATAAATAGGGGGAGTGTCAATAGTACCACTATATATATATATATATATATATAATCAATTTGTTTTAAAATATTGAGAAAATTTTCAAGGCAGCATTATCTATGTAGAAATCAAGTGGACAAGTGGATTAAATATACATAGTTGATGATGATCATCAAATATTCAACGGCTGTTTTGTAACTATGACATTGCATAGGGGTTGACTAATCTCGTTGGATTATTTTGACTGATGGACGGCTTTGATTACTTGATTTTGAAATGAAAATATTTACTTTAGAAACAACGTTTTTCTCCTTAAAAACATTAGTTTATAATCCTTCATGACCAATCCATTAAACGAAGTAATTAACAATAGAATTTTTTTTTGGATAAATACACAAATTGACATTTAAAGTACTTGATACTACTTGAATGATAAGTGACCAAAATTTGTCCAATATCTAAAAACATAAGTAGTGTTATAAGATAATTCGAAATTCGTTAGGATAATTTAACTTAATTATAGACATATTCATTGAGTTTTGAAAATAGATAGAGAATTTCTTCGCAAATAAGGTTCCAATAAATTTAATAAAATTTCTAAAAGTTCCTTTCAATTTTTTATTTTTTTAAAAAAAGAGGTTTATGATGATTTTTGATTTTTTTTCTTAAATAATAATAACTCATCACAAATTTTCAAAACAAGTGAAATTTGTTTATTATTATAGTGCTTATAATCGGCAAAAAATATAAAATACTAAAAAGACAGTCTGACAATATTTCTTATTTAAATCGTGTGCTATAGCTAATATAAGAAAAAAAAAACCAAGAAAAGGTATTACTAGGTTGTCCAATTTGCCAGTGGAAGACGCACTCATGCAAATTACATATATAATATTATGTCTTTACAAATACTTTTTTTCAATTACAAGTAATGATCACTTGATTAGTGCACCAACCCAACTTAAATTAATCTTTCTTGTTTGGTCAAGAAAGTGTAAGTTGTCGAGCCAATTGATGTATTATATATGTTTCATATATATAACAAAAATATTATTAAATTATTCATTTGGAACTTTTGCCAAGATAGTTAATAGATAGATGGAAAAGAAATGCTAATAATTATCTTTACAAAAAAATCTTTGATTAAGTTGATAATGGACTTTTGATTAAGCTAAAACCATTATCGAAGATTAGACGTTTAGACTCTTATGATACTAGTCCAAAATGGATGAAGAGAGTATACAGTATCAAATTCCATATCGTTGTAGAAAGTCTCAGCCCAAACCAAACAATATCAAACTATATAGATGATTAAATTGATGGACTCTATCGATTTCAAAACTAGATGATTCTACATGTAATTAGCTTAAACTTAGGATGCGGTTATTCAACAAGAATCCTAATAAAATAGGGAAAAAGTTTATTTTTAACCATTTAAAACATCGAGTAATCGTTTATAACCTACTTTCAAATTTTAATTGTTTATAACCTAAGTTTTGCACTATTACCGTAATGCCCCTATATAAAAGTAGCCATCTAAAAAAAAAAAAAACCTTCAATTCACTCTTCTTCTCTTCTATGACATCCCTTCTCCTATTGTCCTCTTTCCTTCTTTCTCTTCTTCTTCCATTTTTAACTTCAACAAAGCTTTGATTCCGACGTTTACAAAATATTTTGTTCTGAAAATTAAGATCATCAAGTAAACTTGGTTCTGGTTTTGAGTTAAAGATTTGAAGGAGATTGCTTGGGGAAGTTTTTTGAGAAAATCAATCGGATTAGCTTTTGAAGTGGTTAATGTGTGTAAATCTTTAAGTTTTTGCATTATTTTTTATAATTATAGTTTATATAAACATGGTTTTTGTGTTATTGCAAAAATTTGGGTTGGATTTGGCAAGATCCATAAATTTTTCTATGAGTTGGAAATTTCCAGAAGGTTTCACGAAATTTTGGAAAAAGTTTAAGGTTTCACAAATTTTTGGAAAAACTCAAAATTCGTGAACCCTTAGACTTTTTCCAAAATATTTTGAAACCTTTGAGTTTTTCCAAAATTTAGTGAAACCTTAGACCTTTTCCTAAAATTCATTAAAACTTGGATTTTTTCCAAAATATCATGAAACCTTTGAGTTTTTCCAAAATTTCGTGAAACCTTCTGGAAATTTCCACCAAATTTTTGCAATAACACAAAACCAGAACCAAGTTTACTTGATGATCTCAATTCCCAGAACAAAATATTTTGTAACAGTCGGAATCAAAGCTTTGTTGAGGTTGAAAATGGAAGAAGAAGAGAAAGAAGGAAAGAATATAACAAGAGAGGCCGTGAAAGAGGAGAAGAGTAAAGGGAAAAAAATTAAAAAAATTAATTGACTGGGGTATTTTTGTATTTTTGTTTAGGGATTGAAAGAATTTATTGCAAAATGGTTATAAACGATTAAAATATGAAACAAGACTAAAAACAATTTCCCCCTAATCTATTTGGCTACATTTGGCAATTTCCCCATAAAATAAAGTGAATTTGATTATTCCCGATTTGTGATTACAATATTGACTACATTATGTGATTCATATATACATATCATGAATTAAATTCTCACGGAAAGAGAACTTAATTCCCTCATCCCACCCAATGAATTAAACTCTCTTTCCTAATTCCATTTCTATTAGAAATTGATTCCCTTAATTTTCATTTCCAATTAATAAACGTGTCTTAAATGTTGGTTAATAAAAATATTCCTTATTAAATAATAAAACCAAAAGTGTCACATCCCACTGTTAATAAAAAATTTTCGAGACTAATTAAATTTAAGATTCTCTTATCTAAATTACGCGTTTTGAGTAGATAACTATCATGAAAGCCTTTAGATCGAAAAAGTTGAAACATGCCGGTTATCAATGGAGGAAGAAATTTGTGTAATCTAAAAAGGGACAAAATTTACTAGGTGGGTCCATTTGTTGATACTAAGTGATCAAAGGTGGAGGACCACTAAGAGATTGTGATCACAAGAAGAGATGTTTTTCATTTGTAGGAAACAGAAAATGGAGTGAGTAGATTGATTGAGAGTTATGGTGGTGGGCATGAGCTTAGGTCATTTTCTTTCTTTCCATCTTCAACCTCCAGCAACACGTTAAAATTATTGTAACAGAAAGCTGATGAAAATGATGATGCATTTGAAAAACCTTCTAAGCATAATCAATCTTTATACATATATATGCATACATATATATATATATATATATATATATATATGTGTCACGGACTTGCAGGAACTTGTGTATGTGTGACTCCCCATCCCTGAATTTGCTCTCATTTTTTTGTTTTGAGCATGAAAGTAAACTACACAATCTTAATTTAACATCAACATTTTATCTGACGCGGACGTACGTATGATCTTTCTTTTATTTGGATATCGAATCTCAACCATTAAAGAATTGAGTTATTCGTGACTATGGATGTATATATATATATATGCGTGTGATAATTGTCAAAGATAAAACAAAGTAAGGCAGGCTATTAAAGACAAAAGCTAGGGTAATAGAGTTTGAATAAATGAACCAAACTTTAAATGTGTCATTAAGAAAAAGTTAAATTCAACAGATAATCCAAAACGTATTTTGTTGAATAAATGAACCAACGAGGTGAGCCCGGTTGATCTGGGCTGGAAATTTGGATTTCATTGCTCACAGAACAGGCCCATGAATGACTATGTGCTGCTGCATGCTTTTGGATTTGAAAATTGCAACTTTTAGAGTTCAAATTTTGAAAGATAAATTATACAAGTAGTGTTAAGTGTTAAAAAGTCAAACTTTGATTTTGTTTTGTAAAGCAGAAATCGAAAGAAGAATTGAAAGTAAACATGATTGATTTTATGATCTGAAATGGAAGAGATCAAAACTCAAAAGACAAGTCATGATGGGCCATTACAAAATAATTTAATTGGCCTTTCCAGCTAAGTTGCTTACAATATTGCATCTAATCAATTGCATGCCTTCTCAAACGGTTCACATTGATGATGTTCCATTTCTATGCACACAGACAGACAATCACAGTTTCTTTATGTGATTCTTCCATCACTTGTTTTATATGAAGAAAAATTATGAATCTACTCAGATACATCATACATCATACATCATACATCATACATATGCACAATCATACATGTTGTTTATATAGACAACGGAACAAGAATCCTCTCTTTATTTGAACTTCTATGTCGGACGGAGCGATTATAAATTCTTTATTATGAGTCGAAAATGGGAAATTGTAATAACGAACAAAATTCTGAAACCAATCATAAGATTTTAATAGAGATTTCAAATCAATAGAAGATCATTATTATGATACAAATATAAAATAAGTTTCAACAAGGAATGACGTAGTTTATCTCATATTTGTTCTAATTTTTTCATATACTACAACTCAATATGACTTGATAGTATATGACTTGATGGTAACAATGTTATAGCACGCGTATAGCCTGACAATGTTTACAATGTTTCAGATTCAAATTACTATTTCATATATCGGAAAAAAAAAACATATGCATGGGCATATACAAAAATAGGACATACTAATGCACAAAACATACAAGAACATGAGACATTCAATGGATGAAAGTCTACCCCACATGATTTTTGTCTTCATCATTGTCTTGTTTTACTTTATAGACTAGAATCAACCTTCCCCACATGCACTACTCACAAAACTAATTATATAGATTAAGCAAATTACTAATCAGAGATTAGGTGGTTGATGATTCAACCAATAAGTGCAACAAATTGAAGATTCGAAACCAAGAATATTAATTATAATATTACTTACAAAAATGAAATATATATATATATATATATATATATATATATATATATATGTATTTTAGGCAGAATTTCACTGAAGTCCCATCTTTTTGGTGATTTGTCATCTTTATAAATGTCTTTCCAAATTCATCACTTTTTTCAAAATCATAACTTTAGTCAATTTAACCAAATATGTGAAAGTCAACTATTTTAAAACTTAAGAAAGTACATTTTTACCCTTATTACTATTTAATTTAACTAAAATGATTATATTAGCTCTAACTTAAAATAAAAATTAATAAAATTCTCAATAATAAAATCTTAAATAAATATATTAAAAAAAATCTTAAATAAATAATAAAAAAATCCATTAATTTTTTCTCTTTTTGTATTTTTGTCGTAATTGATATTTATTTAGCTAAAATTATTATCTTAACTTTAAATGATTATTTTCATAATTTTTTATTTTTTTAAATCTATTTATTTAAAATTTTATTATTAAGAATTTTATTGTTTTTCATTTTAATTTAAAGTAAAATAATCATTTTAGATAAATAAAAATCCATTATAAAAAAAAATTTAAAATAAGAAAAAATAAATGGATTTTTTTAATTATTTATTTAAGTTTTTTTTGTGATATATTTATTTAAGATTTTATTATTAAGAATTTTATTGTTTTTCTTTTTAATTGAAAGCTAAGATAATTATTTTAATTAAATTAAATAGTGATTAGGGTAAAATTATACTTTCATAAGTTTTAAAATAGTTGACTTTCACATATTTGATCAAATGGACTAAAGTGATGAATTAAAAAAAAAAATTAAAACTAAAGTGATGAATTTAAAAAAACATTTATAAATGTGATAAATCGCCATAAAAACAGGATTTATTTGAAATTCTGCCATATATTTTATAACACACAAGATTTCTACATAAGATCATTCTTGATTCTTCATCTTCAGGAATAAAAAAAAGATACAACATCATATGTTTTCTGAAACAGAAAACCCCAGAACACATACTCTCATTATACATTTATAGAGAATACATAATTTATAAACCTATAATAAAAAAACAACTCTCAAAAACCCTAAAACATACCCCCCAAAAAAAAAAAAAAAAAACTAGAGAGGTTGCTGCATTGTCACAACTAAGGGACTTGTGACAGTATGTTTTCCTCCATCTGACCACACTACAGAACCACTCTTCACATTAGAACTCCCTGGAGAGAGCTGCTTCACTGCCTTTGCTTCAACTCTAACTAGGAAATTCAGTTTCTGTCCAACCCTCCGGAACACAAGCTTCTCCGGCTGGACTGTCACCGAGGTTCCACTAGGGGGCCTAATCGAGACTTTGTACACGGAATTAGGGTCCCCTACATTGGTGACTGTTCGAATAAAATGTGTAGACATCTTATGCTTGCCATATTGTTGAAACACTACTGACAATGAAGGGTAATTCAGATTCCCAGTATGACCAGCCCTTCTCGCCCCGCTACAATCCGCTTTCCTCCGAGTGACAGTTTGAATGTTTTGAAGCGTGTAATTCGAATTGCATAGGAAGTTAACGTAATCATACGATGATAAATCGTAGATCAGTCCAGGATCCATAGCCTTTTGAGGATGAACATGACCAGCACCGAAATCTAACGCGGTTGAAGTATTCCCAGTGGACTCATCAAGCATAGTCTCGTTACTATTATCAACCGTGTAAGCAGTTGTCATCAAAGCTGACCTTATCGCGGCAGGGCTCCATTCAGGGTGAGCTGCCTTCAACAATGCCCCAAGACCAGAAACGTGCGGACAAGCCATTGATGTACCCGAAAGTATATTAAATTCGGTCCTACGCTTATCTGAAGGTATACCAGATGGTCCAATCTTATCAGGCCAAGCTGCAAGGATATTCAATCCAGGAGCAATCACATCCGGTTTCAGTATCTCCGGTGACTCCGGATTAGGCCCTCTAGCGGAAAATGAAGCCACCACAGGAGCTGGCCTAACGTTAACACGAGTACCCTTAAAAACAATCGTAGCAGTGGCCGGAGACTTAGACTTCTCCGCCGTTATAATGTACTTCCTAATCTCATCACCAACGGAAGCACCAACCGCGGTGGCGGGGAGGATATGGCAATCAGCTACCAATCCTTCGCCGTCAAACACGCCGTTAGCCAAAATCATCCCAACCCCACCAGCCTTCTTCACAACCTCGCCTTTCGCGGCCCTCGAATTGATTCCTCTATCACACAATACAATCTTCCCTCTAACGGTTTTCGGGTCCAATGACCCTTCCAAGCAGAGAGAAGCAGAGTATCCATCACCACCTTCACTACCAGCATAAACCAGAGAATACAATCGGGTCGGATCTCCAAGACCCGGCCCACTATAGACACTAACACCAGGGACAATTTTGCCATTTCCCAGATGAACATCATCTGGGAAATCTCTATCAATGGTTCCGGCACCGACAGTGGTGACCCAAGGAGCGATATTGGTGACTGTCAACCCACCAGGACCGCCGTTTCCGGCGGAGGCAGACACAAACACACCGTGATCAGAAGCCCCAAAAGCTCCAATAGCAATAGCATCTAAATAGTAAGGAACAACAACACCACCTACGCTAAGTGAAACGACATCGACGCCGTCCGAAACGGCGCTGTCGAAAGCGGCCAATATATCGGAGTCGTAGCAACCTGCGTTCCAGCAAACTTTGTAAATTGAAAGTCTAGGCTTTTGGGGCCATACCTGAAGCAACCCCATGTGCGTACCCGAGTGTTGACGCCGGAAAGACGTATCTTCCGGCGACGATGGAGGAGGTGTGGGTTCCATGCCCGTCTGAGTCACGTGGAGACCGGAATTCGGTGGTCTCGTTCATTTTTCCGTTTGTGGACTCGTAACCTTGGCAGAAGAACCTGGCGCCGATGATTTTGCGGTTGCAGGCGGCGGCAGTAAAGTCGCCAGAGGTCACGCATTGTCCTTTCCATTTGGCGGGGACGGGTCCGAGACTCCGGTCGTTGAAGCTCTCTCTTTCGGGCCAGATACCGGTGTCGATGACGCCGATGACGAGGTCGGACCCGAAGTCCGACTCTTTGAGGAGGGTTCCGGCGCTGTCGGTGGTTTTTAAGCCTAGGAACTGCGGAGAGCGGGTGGTGTGTAGATGGCGGACTTGTTCAGGGATGACGGCGAGGATGTGGGGGAGAGTTTTGAGGTGTTTGAGCTGAGAAGCTGTCAACTTGGCGGAGAAACCATGGAAAACAGTTTCGTAAGTGTGGATGAGAGTGGCTGCAGCTGTGGTGGCTGTAGCGGTGGCGGTGGTGGTGGGGAGGGAAGAGAGGGAGGAGTCATACCAGTGTCTGTGAGTTGGGAAAATGGAGGGTTTGGCGTCGTATTGGACTTGGACAATGAAGGTTTTCTGCAAGTCCTCTGAAGAAGAAGAAGAAGAAAAGGAGAGAAGAGAGAGGAAGAGAAGAAGAAGAAGATAAGCCATGAGAGAAGAGAGAAGTGGTGGTGGTGGTGGTGATTGTTGTGTGGGTTTTAGTGAGTGTGAAGAAGCATTAAAAGGAGAGAAGTGAAGTCAAGACTCAAGGATATGGATGTGTCACTGTGTGTGTTTGTGTGTGCCTACAGATCTCTCAGTGGGAGACTGTTTCTGTGTCTCTTGTGGATGCCAACCTGGTTGGAACTAGTGAGTTATTCTTATTTATGGGCGTAGACGTCTGTATTTTTATTTTTAATAGTAATGGATATGGTCATTTTGATACGATTTAGTTTTTCTTCTACTTGGGGCATGAAGCCCTAGGTTACAGACCAGTCGGAGCTAAGTTACAGGCTAGCCGTTTTGATTCAGATTGTAGTATTGATTTTCTACGTTACATTTTATTGTTCTTTGTCTTCGTAGTACATACCTTATATTAAGGACCAGTCGAACCTAAATTATAAGCTAGTCGATTCGAACCTAAATTACAAGCTAGTCGATTCGAACTTAAGATATCGATTATTTAGATTACTTTTTATTATTCTTATTCTCAGGACACCGGATGTTTGCCTTTTTTTTTATATATATATACACTTACATATTAGGTTTTAGACTAATTATCCATATCGTTGTATGGGTTAATGGTTCGATTCAAAGTCATGAAACTAGTTATTTAGATGATGAGTTTGAACAAAAGAAAATCGAAAGGTTTGAAGAAGCTAATTATCATTCATAAATTTAGAGTGGATTTGATTTTCTTCATTCAACATTTAGATTAAGAGAAATCTTATTAATATTATTTTGATACCAGTTACAACCATTCATATCAATTCACGGTTATATTTTAATAGAAAAAAGATATGAATTTTTACACCGAATAATTTTTGATATTGTATTTTTAGTCTAATTTTAACAAAGCGTAATGCAAATTATTGTCAAGATCGATGCCAACGAAGTATATAACTAATATAATCATGTACATTGCAAAATTAAATTAGCTAAGAGTCTTGGACGATTTTTATGTCACCATCATATACTATGTAATGCAATCGTCGTATTAATGGTCAAGTAGTGACAATGAAATCCTAGTAAAAATTGTACTATTCATATCCACTTATTTATTATATTTTTATACCCATTATTATATTAAAAATATATACTAATAACTATTTTTTAAATTATTTGTTCATAAAAGAATATGATATTCATTTCAATTTTAGTCCGTCGGATTTTTCGATACGGCTATATATCCCGAACACATTTTGTTATTGTCTTTGACATTGAAATATTCTAAGTCTCCAAAAATTTAAATTAATAATTACCATGATTTTACAAAATCTAACTTAAAAAAAAAAAACAGAGAGAGATCACAAATTCTGAAACCAAAGTACAGAATGGAATCTATAAAACATCATCCAAATTATTACAAAATTGAAAATTATCTATAAATTGCATGCAGTTCATCAGAGCAGAAATTTTCTGATAGAATCTACCAAATATAGGCTCTGTTTTTTATTTTATTTTTATCAATATTTATATTATTATTGTTGTTATTATTGTGTATATAATATGGACACCAGTCCGTGACAATGATGTATTGAAATTTGGGATATTCTTTTTTATAATTGTTTATTTTTAATTTTTTCAAAAACTTTGATATAAATTTTGATGCTTTTTGGGTTGTGTCGGGTTATTATTCATGATATATAAAAGTTGATGCACTCATGCACACGTGTCAAAATCAGAGCATGCTTTGTTGATATTGCTGCCTTGATTCATCAATATACATGATTTCTTTTCTTCTAATTTACAATAGAAACATAGATACTTGTGCCCATATCATCTCACCCGTGGCTCACTATTTCAATAATATTTATAATTTATACTAATTGGCGTAAGATCCCTTTAACTGTACACAGAGTTACACTCTATCCTCTTAAATATTTTTTAAGACGTTAAAACTCTTGAATAGTTGAAAATCGTTGAAAATCGGTAGATATAGTTGTAACATGCCCATTAAGTATAAAGGGTTTTGTCCATATTTCATCTGTTTATTTCTAACGGTTCGAAAGGTTTAACACCTAAAAAAACATTCAGATGACAGGTTACAACTTTACGTATAATTTAAAAATATTAATCTAATAATTATTATATATTTTATTAAAAAATCTGATACAAATCCTGACAGTTTCTCATGAAATATGTTGAAATTAATAACTAGATGTTTTTATCTATAGAAATTAAAAGTTCGTCACAATCTTTTAAAATACGTACAATGAGATTCATATTTCACCCACCAACCGTAGCAACGCGGGAGTATGGGAGTGTTTTATTAATAATACACTTTAATTTTATTTTACGATACACCTATCAGGCTACCACTTAGAAGTCAGTGACATTCCACAAATATATTCGAAATCGGCTTCTATTTAAGTTCATTTGAAAGTGAAAGTGCTTCAGTTTACGTTACCAGAATGAACTAAAGAAGTTGCTTTTTTGAGAAACCTTTATATTTTATTATCATGGATTGATTTAATATTCTTTATTATTGTTTGATTAAAAATAATAAATTAACAAAGAAATTGAAATATTCTCTTTTCAAATTAAAAAGAAACTTATCCATGTGCTTTATAGTTTTCTGTAAAGCACTTTATACATGTGTGTATATATACACTAAGGTATTACCTACCGTATACGGCGATTCAATCTGAGACCACATTGGACAATGATTATAATTTATATAATTCATAAAGCACTTTTAAATTATAATATTTTAAAAAATCAATACATATATTTTCAGAATTCAATATTTTCGAATTGGCTTCAACAGTATATTTTCATAAGCTGTTCTTGTACATTTATTGTTGTCATGTTGTGTAGAAAGACAAACTAATGAGATTGGACTGTGGTGTTGCATGTGTGTACTGTCCAGAATGTGAACTTTCATAGCATGTGTAGACAAATTATCGAACTCAGCAAATAATTAATTATTAATTTTCCCATAAACTTCAAATAATAAACTATGGATAGAAAGTACTGTACATGAGAGTTAATTTAAAAGAACCCAAAAAATAAAAAATAAAAACCACCGAAAAATTATAATAAAATAAAATTAATGTACAATATTTCATGCACGATAATGTTGGTATCAGTGTATCACATGTTGCAGTATTTTGTTTTGGATTCTTCTGATAATAAAAAGCAGGAAATATTTAAGGTATCTTGCTCTAATTTTGGTGTTTATTTTATGGTATCTATCTATTCACCCATATAGATTAAGTATTTTTTTTAAAACCCTTTTTACACTTGTGAGTCATTTGTCCGAACCTCAAATTCGTTCATCTACCAGTCGAACTAGGAGACTACTCTAATTTCGGCTTTTAAATCTTAAAATCATCAGATGCAAATTTCTGATTTTATTTGCCTTGTCATCGTATTAGGTATTTGTATACATGTGTATTTGTATTTGTATACACACGTGTACTGTATCAAATTCTTTTACTTTTCTTCTATTTCTTATCGTTGATTGTCTGTCGTGTCCCCAACATTAATTACATAATGAATAATGTGACAAAACTCCTTTGAACTATTAATCCTTGAATGTATCTAAACCGTTGGATATACCTAACTATCAATAATATTTATCTGTTTTGTAAAGAACAAAAGAGAAAGACAAAGTATATTTTAGTTGAAAATTCAACATCAGATATGTCCGCATCTAATAATTTTCAATTATATGTATACACAAATAAACCCTGTATATGAAAAATGGAAGCAAGAGATAAGAACCAAATGGTCTAGAAAAGGTCATAAAATGGGACCAATGTAGTTAATTTGGCTTCTGGCTATCTGTATCATTCAGTCTATCAGTATCAATGTCCCAGATGATGTCTCCATTGAGACCGATTAATAATATTAGATAGATATGTTAATAAGATGTAAAGTATTGCTGCTAATACTGCGCATGGGTAGGAGTGAGACAGTTGTGCATTATTAATATAACTTTGTAATAATGAATCAATGCCATTTTTGAAGTGGTGAAAAGAGGTTTTGGCCGATCGGGTGGCCTGTGTGTAGGTCCTTGGCAAAAAAAAATTAAAACTATAAAGCAATCATCATTTTATTTGAATTAATAAGCATCCAATTTGACCTCACCTCAGCTGGGTAAAAAAATAAATTGATGGGTTGTTTTTGGAGTTTCACATCAGAGCAAATCTCAACCAACATGGGCATGGTGGGGACTTTAAAACACTCTACTACTCTCTGTAAACAAGACAAGCTTGCATTTGTCGATTTTTTTCTAACTTTGAATTTGAATTGTATTGTTTTGCATCCTAGCTAGCTAGCACCTTCAATTAAATCTTCCTTTCTCTCTCTCTCTCTCTCTCTCTCTCTCTCTCTACTCACTTTTGACATTAAAAAAGAGTAAAGACTCTGAGTGAAAAGCTATGGGGAAAATAGTTTTTTAATGGAAGTGGAAAAGAAAAAACACAAGTATTGTAATAGAAAGTGGGACATGAGGTCCCATGTATGTCAATATGAACTTATTTCAAAAAAAGAAAAATAATCGTTAATCACATGTTGGTTCGGTGATAAACTCTTCGTATCTATATTATTACACCTCTCTCCGTAATTGTTGGGTCTAATTACAAACAAATTAAATTCTTAAAATCAAACCGAAATCTCTTTTATATTCTTATAAGTTTTAAGAAAGTTAAGAAGAGTGTTATAATAATTTTCTTAATTCGAAGAGATCGATTTAACCATTTTTATCACGATCAACAAGAGTTTGAATTGAATTTTAACTCGAGTTGAAAGAGAAAATATATATAAGAAATTTTACTACTGTAGGGACTAAGGAAGGTGAGCCGGTGAGGTGGGGTTGGTAACAGTTCACATGCAATTATTTGGATTTTTATAGTTAGAAATAAAAGAAGGAAATGGGATGGCCCCTTGTGGCTTTTGTTTTGAATCAAAGCAAATAAAGCTTTCTTGTTTGACAAAAACATTTGTTTTAATTTGCTTTCTTATATATTATGGTTGGTCAATTAATCATCATAAATGGTCTTATCTCTTTAAGCTTTTTTTTTTTTTTTAGAGGATTTGAAATGTTGGGTTTGGGCTTTAATACATTTAATTATAAAGAAAAGTGATATTGGCATGGAAGATCAAGAAGGTTCTTGCATATTCTATCTTCATATTGTTCTGCTCTCTCGGTTCAATTATTGTCCTCTAATCTTTATTAACGTTGGGTAAACACTAGATCATATCGAATATGATGTAATTAAAGTGACACATGAAAGAAAATGCAATCATATCTCTACTAAAGGAAAGTTGTGATGACTCGGCACAAGATTCAAGATTGTTGAAATATGTAGGTCATAGACTCAAAATATGTGAGATCTATCTTGAGATAGAAAAAATAGAAAATGTTACCATTTTGATTTAAAACCTAAGAACAAAGCTACTGATATTGTTCAATTAACACAATCATTTCAATCTCTATATCATTCAAAGACTAATATATATGAAATACTTTATATAAGATTAGTTCACACATCATTGAAACTTGTAGATTTTTAGTGGGTGCTCATCAAAAAAATAAAATAAATGAAAAGAAACAAACACATTAGAAACCACCATAGAGTAGCAGTACATTTAATATTCATTAAAGAGAGTAGTTGTGAGTCTTCAATTCATACCTAGTATCATAATTACATATATGGTACTATAATTGTTTTAGAAGGTAATGTAATGATGAACTTAAAGAGTTGGATGAAATTAATTGGTTATTGATGTTTAACTTCAAATAGGGCAATGTCCTCCCTTTTATTTTTAATACAAAATCAATATTATGAGAAAAAATTTGGTGTATGGATGTATTGAGTGATACATCCGATACATCACTTAGCTGCTACATATTATTATATTTTTAGTGATCGGATACACCATTCAACATTGCATTGGTGCATTGAAGAATTTTTTTTTTCTTTCAGTAATGCACAAACCAATTAATTACAAGTATTGACTGAAAATATGGACCCATGTGTTATTGCGGAGAGAGGGAGACATGAGATTGAAATTTGAAACAATATCTCTGATCTGGGTTCAAATTGAATGGTCAATCGAAGTGACCATGCAATATATATAAATGCAATCAAGTGCATTGGTGTCCCATGTGTTCCCTAAACAATATTATGAGCTTTCTTTGTCTATCTGCCACAGTTTATCTCAACCACCGCAACGTTTCATCAGATCATATATAGATGACATTATAAAAAAGTTTCTCTAATTTTTTTAAACCCATTTAGAAGAGTTTTTCTATTAGCTAAAAGATCTTTTTAATTAAAAAAGTATTTATAAAATTTTGTTCTGCAATTTGATTGTCACTTCAATAGAGCTTTTGGATGATTAAAAAAATTATTTTACATCATTTTAAAGAAGCTTAAATTTTAGATTTTTTCAAATAGATATTTTAAAGCTTTTTTAATAGCACCAAAATGTCTAATATAACCCTTATCGATTAAAATATATTTTTTGAATATTTTGGTAATTCTACCGAAAACTTTTCTAATTAACAATCAAACGAACAACTTAATATTAAAAGCTCTACTTATAGAAGATCTACTTTAAAAGATCTATTTAAAATATTTACTCCTGAAACATCTGATTGAATTAGCTCTTCCAAACAGAATTTTAGTAATATAACTATCTGATTAAGCAGAATTAGGAGATTGGATTGAACCATGGAAAACCCTTTTGAAGAAAGTAGCAAACACAAAGGGGACTGATTCAGATAGATTGGAATATTTATTCCTCTAATGGGCCAAAGTTTGAATGATAGGTTGGCCCATACATAAAGGCTAAGGCTGAACCATGGACCATGGTTAGATCTATATCCTTTGATTGTGGCATGATTGGTGGGTTGATTGATATCAACTGTGTCAAGCTATTGATTATTATGAAGAACAGGTTCCATTCTATAAGGTTGGTCCGATGACAACGGATCGGGGACAGCATTAGCATGCCCCATATTCAAAACTTGGTAAAAGCAAGGTACCCCATACCCGACTTGTATGTCTCGAATGGATTTTTAATTTTTGTCCAATATCTGAACCCATTTGAGACAGAGTGATCTATACCAAACTCGAACCGACTCGTTTCATTGAAAAGAAAATATGTATATATATATATATATATATATATATATATTTTAACAAAAAGAAAAACATAAATTACAAGAATTCAAAGACATTATTTGATACTTCGATTAGAGTATGAACATAAGAATATACAGTAATGTCATTAAAATAAATTACAAGTGATCCATATTAAAATTGTATTAATAGAAAAAAAAACACATAAAAATCTTAAATTAATTACTGAGTAGTTGCTTTTGTTCGGTAATTTTTTTTTTACATGGGGGAGGCCGAGGGGGATTTGCACTGAAAACCTCAACCTCATTAGAGATGTAAAAAACTA
Organism: Dipteronia sinensis; assembly: GCA_033220585.1. Classification (NCBI taxonomy): domain Eukaryota; kingdom Viridiplantae; phylum Streptophyta; class Magnoliopsida; order Sapindales; family Sapindaceae; genus Dipteronia; species Dipteronia sinensis. The sequence continues at coordinate 70,716,074 of CM065639.1, read as the reverse complement.
AACAGTCTTTAAATATCAAAACAAGAAAAAATATATATGAATTAGGAAAACATATATAAAATGTTCGACGGCAATATTCAAAGAGGTTAGTCTGTAATTTTGTTAATACAAAATATTGGAATATTTGCTGAAAATTTACTGAAAATTAAACTTGTAACTATCCAAAAAAAAAAAAGGGATCATGATACACAAACAAAAAAGTGGAATTCCTCAATCTTCTGCCAAATCCATTCTCAGAAAGGGAAAAATACGATTCCTAATTAGACAAGGAAATAAAACTTTCATAAAAATTAAGTTTAATTAATTGCACAGAGTATTAGATCACAAAATACAATATTTGTAAGTAAATTTCTTAAACAGTGTAATTAAGAAATAATAAAAATTAATTGCACAGTATATATATTTTCAACTACAGTCGACACACTTACTGCATTGAAGTAAAAATTTTACAAAAAAAACCATGGAAGCTGTACCAAAAACCAAGAAGCGAGGTCGTCAGAGAATAGAGATAAAGAAGTTGGAGGACGAAACGAAACGTTTGGTCACCTTCACGAAACGTCGAAAAGGGTTATTCAAGAAAGCCTCCGAGATCTCCCAGGTCTGCGGTGCAAAAACCGCTGTGATCGTGTTCTCCCAAAGCGGCAAGACCTACAGTTGTGGGGATGTGGATTCTGTTTTTGATCGGTATCTCACTGGGAAGGTTCCTACTGACAGTGATATGGTGTCGTTGGAAAGGAAGAAACCAGTGGAGAAGAAGGAGGAGGAGACGGGGTTTTGGTGGGAGAAGACGGCGGAGGAGAGGATGGTGGAGTGGTTGATGGAGTACGAGGCTACGGTGCTAGAGTTGAAGAAGAATGTGGAAGCAAAGCTTGAGGAGGTGAGAAGAGTGAAAGCTGAAGCTGAAGCTAAAGCTGAAGCTAAAGCTTCTTCATCGTTGACGTCGTTGTCGTGGTTGTCGTCGTCAGGTTATGTTGGTGATGACGATCAGGGTGTGATCGTGAGTGCCAATGATCAAGTTTATCATCCTGAAACATCATCGTTGTTGTCGTCGTCTTCATCGTCTTCTATTAATGGTCGTGATGGTGATCAGGGTGCGATTGTGAGGGTCGATGATCAAGTTCATTATCATCATCATGGTGAGTTTGTTGATGATCAATATGGCAATCAATATTTTGATGATTTTGATTTTGGAGAGTTAGTGTTGGATGGTGGTAGTGGTTGGTTTTGAGTAGTGAATTGAGAGGGTTATTACTTAATTATTATGGTTTGGTTTTAGTTGATTAAAATTCACTCTGTGTTTTTGCTTTTGCTAATTAATTGATTATAATAATAAGCAATATATATGAGTTAATTTTGATGATCTCTTATTTTTTTTTTCTCTTCTTGTTTTTTTTTTCCGAAAAATATTTCTTCCTGCTCTTAATATTGATCATTAACCATTTTGGTGGGACGGTATATTGAAAATTAAATCAAAATTTCAATTTTCTTTATTAAAATAAATAAATAAAAACCAAACCCCTCCCCATGCAAATATCATTAAAATTTGAATCAAATACATTTTATGCATATTTTACAAGTATATGTGTGGAGACATCACTTTTTAGCAGAGTTGGTGGTGCACCTCCCTTCCACATAAATGTGGTGAAGGATTCAAATCATACTATACGTATTTTACAAGCATGTGTGAATAGTTTTTTTCCTGGGTTATGAGAGTAGTTATCTCTCGTTATGAGAGTAGATATCTGGACCGCACATGTATTGTTTAATCTCGGTAAGTTCCGGTAGTCCTATTGTAATATTTCAGGTGAGGGATTTAAATCACACCATGCGTATTTTACAAATATGTGTGGAGAGTTTTCTTCCAGGGTTGTGGGAGTAATTATCTCTCGTTATGAGAGTACATATCTGGACCACACATATATTGTTTGGTGCTCGTTTGGTTGAGCTTTCTATTGCCTCAAAACGTCTACAAACGTCTATTTAAATTTTGTATAGTTGTTTGGTTTGACTTTTGAGATTGTCTATTTAAATTAAGTGAGGCTATTAGAGTTTCAACTTCTACTGGGTAAAAGCTCATGGGGAGGTGCTTCTTCAAATAAGCCTATTTTTTTAAAAAGTCTACTAACCAAACAACTATAATTTTTTTTTTCAAAAACTATATTTTTAATAGATCTACCTCAAGTAGATCTTTTACCAATAGAGGTTTTTCAAAAGCCAAACCAAACAAGCTCTTAATCTTGGCAGATCCCGACAGTCTTTGTAATATTGTAAAACTCTCAACACAACAGCATATGTGGTGTTGTGGTGTGAATATCCGAGTTGTGTAGGTTCCGACAAATCCCAATCGTTCAGTGTAAGAATTTATTGCAATATTTAAATTTTATTTATTTATTTGGTCGTTTGTTTTTTTCACTTAAAACTTAATGAGTCTGGATTGAACTCATTAAGTTGTTTTGTTTTTTTTAAGTGGTCAAACAACTTAAAAATATCAAAAAATAACTTAAAAATATCAAAAAACAACTTAAAATAAAAAGTAAGAAATCCTGACTTTTAACTTAATTCCAAATCACTGAATTACAATTAAAATATTTTCTTCCAAGTCTATCATCCAAAAAAAGATATATTTCCAAATTTATATTAATTTAATATAGTGTAAAAAATTTTCTTTTAACATGTTTCTTATTTTAAACATGTTTTAGAAAAGAAATAAAAACCCTAAATACTTTTTGTAATGAAATTTTTCAGAGATTGAACAATTGAATTTCTCTCCTGCCAAATCCCGGTAAGAACTCTTTATTTATTTATTTTTATCTAACTATTCGTATAGTGCTCAATAAAGTTGTCTATCATATTAAGTAGATTTCGTGGCTCGAAAATGTTATAGAATTATTGTATATAAAAATTCAAGAACTTTTTTTTATTTGGTTTCCGGTGCATATGATCCAGGAAACAAAAAAAAAACAAAAAAACAAAAATGGTTTCATGAATTATATTCACCGGAAACGTGGACAACGTATAAAATTGAACTTAAACTTGAACTTGAACTTTTTTTTGACAATAAATTTAACTTAAACTTTGTTTGCAGAACATGCAAAATTATGTTCTTTGTTTAACTTTTTATTTTGTTAAATTGAATTTTGTTTGCAAAAAAAAAAAAAACCATACAAAATGTTATAAAGAATGGTGTATGTTAAATTATTTCTTTTAATTAGTATGAGTATAAATGTATAATTACTTATTTTCAGACAGTTTTATTTTAAAAAAACAAACATGTTAACAACACATTCAGATACGAGGAAAAAAAAAAACAAACATGTCATTCAGATTCAGATTTTAGTCCCTATTCAGTCTTCAGAAAAATTCAGAACTGTTCAGTGTTCAGACAAAAAAACAAACGGCCCCTTTAATATTGTTTTTTGATATGCGTGTCCAAATTTGGAATATTAATTCACCAAAGCAATTTGAGTTTGGAGGAAGGGTATAAGTCATAACATACAGGGCTTAAATAACTCAAATTATAAATGAAGAATAACAATATTTAATACAAATTTTGGTAGTAACACTTCCAATTTCAATTGCTTGATCTCTATCAATTTTGATTTACCTGTTAATTCACTTTGTAATTATCAATTTTGATTTACCTGTTAATTCACTTTGTAATTAATTAAACATATAACTAATCTAAAATTTAGTATTTGAAGTAATTAGTTAATTCAAATCAAATCAAATCAATACAACAATTAGGGAAAAAAATATGGATCTGAGATCGACAAATATTAATTAATAGTCTAAGGAGAATAAGAAAAATATCACAATTGCCATAATGGGACATGAGAAAATTCAAAAAATCCTTACACATCCAGATTTTTAGAACACTATTCAGGAAAATAGCATCTTAGAAGGATTATCAATTAATTCTTCAATGTGTAAATGAAAGACAGCCGTCTGATCTTATATAGAACCCTCTAAACACCAACCATATATCAATTATTATAAGTATGGTCTCTCTCTCTCTCTCTCTCCCTCTGAGAATTGATTTTGATTAATTACTTCCATCACAAGCAATCAAGCAAACGAAGAAAACAAAGATGGATGCTAAAAAGAAGACAAGGGGTCGTCAAAAGCTGGAGATGAAGAGAGTGGAACATGACGCCAAAAGAGAAGTGACCTTTTCCAAGAGAAAAAAAGGGCTTTTTAGCAAAGCTTCCGAGCTTTGTGAGCTATGTGGTGCTGAGGTTGCATTAGTCCTCTTCTCACCACATCTCAAACCCTTCACTTTCGGGCACCCGGACGTCAACGAAATCCTCCAACGATATCTCACCAGAAGAGGTCATGATAACACTCTAGGGCCGGCGAGCAGGAATGTCCTCCGCGGGCTCAACGGGGTTCGAGAACAGTACAATGAGTCACTCAAGAGGCTAGAAGAGGAAGAGAAGAAGAGCAACGAGAAAAGTAGTGGTACTTCAAGTGGAGGGTTTTGGTGGGATGATCAAGAAATTGAAAATATTAATGAATTGGATGAGCTTGAACAATATGTGGAGTCCATGGAAAAATTGAGGAAAATTGTTCAAGGTAGGGTTGATGAAATTGATTTGAGTGGGAATTATTTTGAGGAAAATTTGGCTAATGGGTTCACTCATGATCAGAACTTATTAGACCAGAATAATTTCAATTCAAATCCACATGGTTATGACTTTTATGGGGTGTGATGTAGTTTTATAATTAATTTAGAAATTGAATTTGTTTAGATTTTAATTGTCTTTGATTTTTTTTATGATTTCTTGTTTAATATGTATTTATATTGATAAATAAATACTCTTTTATTCTTAGTTATTGAAATCGGTTCATAAATATATTGTTTCCACATTTTTTTTTTTTGATCAAACGCAAAGAAATAAATTAATTACCACCCAAAGGGATAGAATCCAGCAAAATAACAGACTCCAAACAAGGAGGGGACTCCTCCACCCAAAAGCGATCCACATCAGACCTTAAGACAAATTTTGCCAAAGCATGGGCTGCTACATTAGCAACTCCAGGAACAAAAGAAATAGGGATATTAAACTGACTAGAATCACTAGATAGAGCCACAATATCCACAATATCAGCATTAGACTCACAACCAGAATTAACCAGGTCAACAACTCTTTTCGCATCACTCTCAAGAACAGCAGGGAGAAGAAGACCACAATCTGTAATAAACCTGAGCCCTTTCAAGATTGCAGATGCCTCTGCCATCGCAGGAGAGAATCAAGCAGATGAGGCAATAACCTTACCATCCGAATTTCGAATAACAAACCCCACCCCAACCAATTGATGGTCCGCATGAATAGCTGCATCAGAATTAACCTTATAGACTCCAGCAGGAGGTGCTTTCCACTTCACCACCAAATCCCTTCTAGCTTCTAGCAGAGGAAGACACAATAGAAGAAGACATAGACAGTCTAGCATTCCTAAACTCATCCAGATGGCTAGTAGCCCAAGCAACAACATCCTCATACCGCAGGTTAGAAGGATTATGAACTTTTTGATTTCTCCAAAACCAAATTCTCCACCACACAACACACAGGAACTTTTTGTTTCCGTTTTCTTATGTTGTAATTTGATTATTAATGAAAGCAAATTAATTATTAGTAATTTGATCGATTCATTCGTCTTTGTAGTATGATATTATCTTTCCTTTTTAATGTTTTCACTTTCTTATTTTGTAATTTCTTATTCAAAGGATTCAATATTCATGTATTTAGTATAAAATTATCTATTCGTTTTTAATTTAATTTCTTATTGGAAGGATTTATTCATGTATTTTTAGTGTATGTCTGGTATGACTTTTGAAATAATTAAAAGCGTTTTTTTTAATGTTAGAAGCTATTTTTAAGTTTTTTTTAATCGTTTGACAAAACTCAAAACAGCTTTTTTTAATATATAAATTGTCTCAAATACCTTTTATAAAAACCATTTTATATCTATTTAGAGAAGCCCAGAATTTGGGCTTTTTCAAAAAGCTTTTTTAAAACATATGAATCGTCTCAAATGCCCATACAACTCTTTCTTTATAAATATATTGTCAATACCTTTTTTTTTTTGTAATTTACACAACCAACGGCCATTTTAAAAAATACATTGTGAACAATTTTTTGTAATTTACATAACCAAAAATCTTTTTTGTTAGAAACTCTATTCATTAGAAACTTTACTATAAAAATATATACTCTAAAAACTCCATTTGAAAAGCCATACCAAATACACCCTTAGTAAGATATAATCAATTAGTTATTATGGATTTTGCTTTCTTATGTTTGAATTTTTTTTTCGAAGGATTCTTTCATATATATTGAATGATATTATCTATTTTACCTTTTTCATTTTTTATACTGAAACACTCTATTTAAAGGCAATACAAACAGTAACTTTATATATTTATTCCTGTATGCAGTGTGATATTTAACGATTTCGAGTTGTTTTACCATCAATTATCTAGGTTTTTGTGTGTGTGATAATAATGATGTAGTTCATTAGAAGGTCGTTAATAAAGAATCTCTCTCTATATATACATATAGAATTATGTATATATATATATAGAACAATGATAAAAATTAATAATTGTAATACTATCAACTATCAAGCATGTAAATAAAGATTTAATCATAGAGCAACAAACAGAAACACTGCAAAAAGAAAAAAAAAATATAAGCATTAATCCAATTCAATTGATGGGCAAATTAAACAAAATCTCATCCTAAAATTTCTTGAAAAGAGTGATTTAATTTAGATTCGTGGACATTGATGAACAGACGACCATGCAGATCCACAACCATAGTAGAATTCAAATTCACACCTGTAAAAATCCACATATACATACAATTAGATTCATGTAGAAACAAATTCAATTGTTAAATCAATGTCAATTAATTCTAGTGCGAACAATCACATTTTTTTTTCCTATACAACTTTGGGTTAGATCATGAATGAAAATTGCTTGTTTCACTACCATTCAAAATCGTTCACTATTTAACGAACCATAACCCTATTATGGTGCAGACATGCATATCTATTTTTTAACAAAAATATTGTTGAGATCAATAATAAACGAAGGTAGCCAGTTTCCTATGGACAGTAGCTGAGTCACTTAGAGACTTCGAGGGGCCATTACCCTCTTCCTTTAGGTCCAATTTCTTTTTAAAAATATAGTTATATATGTTACCATATTTTTTATTATTTATATTTATTTTAAAAGATTTTTTTGTCTAATTCAAAAGATAAATATATAAAATTTCTTGCATGACTAGAAGTCTCCATAAAATTAAAGAAGCTGGTTTCGCCTGTTACTACAGGTCATGATGGTTAACTATTACATCTGATAATGAAAAAAATTATAAACATCAATAATTAAGAGTAGTTTCATCACATTCCATACCTGCAAGAAATGTGCACGCAACCATCACGCTTCTCAACATAGAATTTGCAATTGGGACATCTCCTCCATTGCTTCTTCTTAGCAAGCTCCATCATCATCAAATCTTCTCTCTGTCTCTCACCACCACCAAGTCTCTGAAACTCTTTACAATCCAACCCAACATGCCATGACACATTGCATTGACAACAAAACAATCTGTGACAATTCGGACACTCAGATTCTGTCACAATTTCACCATTATCATCCACCATCACAGCTGCACAATCCTTGTAAGGACAATAAAATATCTTCGACCCGAAAATCAATGCCTTGGAGAGAGCATTTTCCCACCTAGCAAACACTTGTTTTGGTATGATTTCGTGACACAAATGTGGCTCCAACACAGCCTCACAATTCATGTCCGTACACTTTATTTTCGACACACTGTCCTGGATTTTCGACTGCAACGTAACTTGCAATGCAAGCGTTACAATATGAGTGTGTGCAATTTGTTGTTGCTTTGAACATCTCTTGGATTGATTTTGAGTCTCTACAGATACCACAGAAGCTACTTTGGTGAGTTGTTGAAGAAGACTCAACAATTTGTTCTATCTTAATCTTCTTCATCTTCAAGTCGTGACGAATTTCTTGATCTTCCATTAATGTTCTTGTGATTGGTTCATGTTTGACTCTTGAAATAAATTGTGCAATGTTGGAGATTAATGCTTCTTGAAGCTGCAATTCTTCTGCATACAATTCATCTGATATGGGAAAAATTTCTTCTTCAGTATCAAACAAAGCTGAGAAGTAGAAATCATCAACAAAAAGATGATCATTATTATTTTTGTTATTAGAATTTGATGATGATGCCATTGATGATGATGCCATTGATGATCTTTTTCTCTTCTTGTTGGTTTTCTTCATATGTTTGTTTATTTATATAACATTGATGGAATTCAATCTTCTAGTCTAGGAAATTTGGAAGGTTTGGTTTTATATTTTTTCTTGGAGTTTGATTGGTTGAATTGAATTTGATTAATAAATAAATAAAACAAGCTCCAATAATGCAAATTATTAATCTAGAAAACTCAACCGGCTTTCAACTTCAAACTCATTCAATATATCTCCCACTACTTGAGAGGCAGTTGAAAAGAAAAAAAAACAGTGCTTATTTTTCTCGGTACTCGTGCATTGTTATTGCACCCTTCAAAATTTCTCATGATTTTATGAAAAAATAAATTAAATTAAATTAACATTATAAGGATTTAATTGGTTATTTATATCACTTGTCACGATATTATTGTATCCCCGACCGGTACATTGAATATTTTCTTAAAAGTCACCATCCCAATTCCTCAAGAATGATGTATATTGTTTAAGAAATGTTTTTCATTTTTAGTTTTTGGTTTCGAATCTATCCTGTCACCCTACACGTTTTCAGATTTATAAAAGGAAGAACTATTAAAGAAAACAATAATCATCATACCCAAAGTTTGTATTGAAGATCATTTTAATATCAGCAGAGAATCTTGCTTGTAACACTGTATCAAAATCAAAGCATTGATAAAATGTATATACAAATAGAAATATCCAGCTATAGTAGGCATACATGCCATCATAGATATTTTATATTTAGATTTTATTGCTCTCCCAACAATGACACCCTGTCTATAACTATAATATCTTTTAACTTATAGTTCCAGACAAGAACTGATGTTGATTTCCAAGTAAATTAAATTGATATTTATCTGATTATTATTTCTCATTTTATTTTAAAGCTTAACACATTCTGTGTCATATCATATCATCTCTGTCGAGACCTAACATAATTAGACTTTTCAGACATGACTTGGAATGGGGCAAAAATAATTAGATTGTATTTCCAACACATTGATACTTATCCAATTATAATTTGACAATTGATAATGAAACCAAAATACTTCTCCATTGCCATCTTTTTCTCTTCTTGTTTTAATATTATTCTACAAAAACATATAACTCATCTACTTATCTCTTACTTTTTCTTCCACTTCTACATTATCTCAATCATTAAAAAAAAAAAAATTCAACATCAGAAAAAAAAAAGTCTGAAGTCTCTGAACTATGAGATTATAGTACCCATTGGATCTTCTGATTATAATTATGTGGCTTATTATGATGTCTCTGATGACGAAGTTCTTGTAACAAAACCTGAGTCTCTCTTCTATCAGATTTGCTACAACTAATATTACTACTCCTGTAAGAAGCCACCATTTTCTTTGTAGAACTCTCTAATTCTCTCATGTCATCCAATATTATCTGCCTGTTCCTGCACTCTATGCTGCAATATCCTTGATCACCCCTGTTCAATTTCAATCCACAAAAGGTTTCCGTTAATATTTGATTCATGTCATTAATATTTGGCAAGCACGATTGGATTGAATTAGATTGGATGTTTACTGGAAACCGATTAGACTTAGATGGAATGAGATTGGAATCCAGTCGAATCCAGTTCAGTCCAGTCAGGAATATCAAACATGAAAAACTCTTAGAAGAATTTGAAAATTTTAAGTACCTGTACATGTAGACATCTTTGTCGAGGCTCAAGTTCTTGTTGCATAGAAAACATGACTTGAGAAAGCAAGAATATTGATGAGTTTGTGAAGCTGATGATGATGGTTTTGAAGAAGAGTGTTTAATTAAAGTTGGTTTAATAACAATGTTTGATTTCCCTTGTGAAATCTGTACTACAAGAATTTTCAACCCAACAACCACACTAGTACTACTGCCTTTCTTTGATGAGCAGCTGCCTCCAAAAGTGCTTCTTCTAGTATTATTGCTTCTGCTTCCCTTCCCATTTTCTTCTTCTTCAACCTTGAAAGCATTTGCAAACTTGGGAAGCATTTTTTTATCTTACTGAGAGAGAGTGAGAAAGAGAGAGAGAGGGAAAATAATGAAATTAATATATGGTAGAGTTGTGTGAACTGTGAAGTGAAGATGTGATGGAGATGAATGGATCTATATATAAAAGAGAAAAAGTAACTTTTGGGCACCAAACACAGTATTAAAAAAACACCACGTTATTTTTAGTTTCAACACACATGGTGGTTTTCTATGTTATACAATATATAGAAATCAATGTACCGTGTTTGGTTACTTTTACCAAAACCTTTTGATATCATTAAAATAATAAAATGTTTTGGGTGAAAAATGATAGCTTTCTTCAGAGCCTTTCGTTTTTTGTTTTTTTTGGCCCTACCAGGAACAAGACATTTTGGACGGTTTTTATTTATTTTTATTTTTTTATAATAAATAAATGCTTGTTGAAAACGTGTAAAAAATTGTGTGAATAATCGGTGTGGGTGGTGTGGTGGGGTTTCTTCTTTTTATATTTATTATTTGTGTTTTTTCTAATCTCTTGCTATTGAGATGTCCACTTTATATGTTAGAATTATAATCTACTATATTCATAGTTTCTACAAATGAGTTTGTAAATAGAAAGCTTTAAAAGCTATAAAACTAAACTCAGTTGACAATATATGGGTAAAAAGAAGCTAAAAACAAAATAAAACGTGTAACATGCTTAGCTATTTTGAAATTGAAAAATGATTTATAGAACCGATGGAATATGTCATGTCATTTGAATTATTATCGATTGATATAGAGTAAGAAGAAGTTGACAGATAACATGACATGTTATCTGTATTATTATCGGTTGATATGGAGTAAGAAGAAATGGCCATAAATAGACATTGGTTCTTTATCATATCCAAACTTTAAAAAAAAAAAATACATACAATATATTGTATTTTTATTGTTATTTTAAACAATGTCATTTGTATTATCGTCATTTAATACGAGAAAGGAAACAGTTGAACATACATTGGTTCTTCGCCATATATATTCAATATGTTGTATTTATATAGTTATTTTACTTTTTATTAGTTTTTACCGGAGAAAAATATTTTAATGACGTTCTATATGTCATTTGTATTATATATCGTCTAGTAACATCTTTCTTTATATGTATACATTTATATATGAATTTGAATTCAAAATAATCTTTATAATTGTAATTATCAGAGATTATGTGTATTGATAAAGTGATAGTTCATCCCATTTAAACATATAAATTGAATTCATGAAACTAACAATTAACTTTACTTTATTAATCTTTCAAAAAAACAAACTTAACTTTATTAAAGTAAAACACTTCTATTTCAATATAATAATAATTATGGGTGTCCACCTTTCAAAAAAAATAATAATTATGGGTGTCCAATTTTAGATTTTTGGACTTTGGGCCTCTCTAATAAATAGTGCAAATGTGCATCCAAGTGGGTTTGATATACTCCTATCAAAAGTTCAAATTTGAAGGCGATTTTATTATTTTTATTTTTTTATAGGACTCAAATTATCTGTCCAAAATTGGTGTCTCAATTTATGTCTAATTAACTAAATTGAGACATATATCTATCTTAATTTTTTTTTTCAAATTCTTACATAAATGTAGACACATGTCCAAATTTGGTTGGTTAGATACAAATTGGGACACCGATTTCTTACATAAATGTAAACACATGTCCTAATTTGGTTGGTTAAACACAAATTGAAACATCAATTTTGGACAGACGATTTGAGTCTTTTTTTGAACACCAAGCTGCCAAGGCCATCTTATTATTATTTATGACAATTTACATAATTGCATATTCTCTCTTGATCGAAGTAGTTTTAATTTTTCATAGTAATACGGTTTGGAAAGACAGATACATACAAAAATCTTATATTTATGAATGTTTATTCAGTCGAACAATGTTTGTAGTGACCGCCACTTAAAAAAAAATCTCCTCCACTTAAAAAAAAAAAACCAAAACCAATGAAGTCCTCATCGATGATGATTGGAAGGGATTAGAATAGGATTGGATTTTTATTCTAAATGGCATGCAATTTCTAATAACCCCTTTAGTTAATTAGGCTAATTGATTCTTCATAAAGATGCTTTTTATATTTCTGGGACCAACTAAGCATATACATACATATATTAGTGGACTGGGGACTAGACTCAAAATATTATCTATATTTGGATGCTTTGCTTCTTCTTCAAGGCTCCAAGGGATAGATGATCAAAATACACCGAATAAAGTGGATTAGGAGTCTGTCGGGATTTACGTATCGAGATCATTAAATACGTGGCTCTAATATTGATCTACAATCACAATTTAAAGATATCTATTCTCACAACGTATACTTTTAAAATTTGAATGAAATTACACCACATGATATAATCATTTGTATTTATTATTTTTCTTATGTTGCTTTGAGATTCGGTAGATTTTGCAATTGGCATTAGGAATAATTGGCCTGAAAACTGTAGGCCAAGGTTTGTTCTTCCTATCCAGAATACGACTCAGATTAATCCAAACTTAATAAATTATTTTGTTGATTAATTGAAATTCGGTGCCTAAGGATTCTCCATTAGTACTTAGTAGATATCTTTTATGGTTGCTTGATCTATAAAGGATAATTAAGATGCAATCAAGACAATTTTTGGATGAAAATCAAGAGAGCATATAAAAACATATGGGAAAATAATATAATGAAAAATTATAATTTTTTAAAATATCTTTTTAGTTATTATATACTCGTTCTAGACACACTTTGGTGAGAAATTAAATTTCTGGCTTCGCCCCCAAGTCATTTTTGATGCAACAAAACAAAAAGTTGCTAAAGAAGGGAATAATATTACTCCACTAATAATACATAAACACACACTCAATTAGCAATGTGGATAAGCTTGTAATTGGCCAATAATATTCTTTTGGTTAGAGTTAATATGGACAAAAAATATTTGCTGATTCAATACATGTGATGTAAACTAAGTGATCAAAGCATATGGATATTTGCTTCCAACAAAGTTGAGCTTTTTTTGAGCGTCAGTCAATGTGAATCTGCCAGCCATGCTTTGATGCTTTTGATGCAACTTGTTTATGTATAAATTAAACTCTAATGTGGGGAATATATAAACCGAATAAAATTTTATAAATTGAACTCTAATGTGGGGAATATATAAACCGAATAAAATTTTATTGCCATGAAATTCTTAAGAAGATCGAGATTTGATTTCAATACCCTCTTGTATTATGACAAGAGACATTATTAATTAGCTAAACTAACTAATATTCACATTAACAGTTTACAGATTGGTAGAATGAAAAACAGATATTTTCCAAATTAATTAAGTGAAAAAGGAGGTTAATTATTAGCCAGCTTCAAATCCTAACTATTTTTGATGCATGCATTTTGGTTTCATTTCAAGCTCAATATGATTATGTGAAAACAACACAAAAACAACTCATCATATCATTTATATGCATGTAGAAACCCTATAAACTTGCACTTTAAAATCAATGGTATTTTAAAAAAAAAATCCAAAATTTATGTAATAGTTTTAAGAAGAAAAAAAATCAATAGTACTTTTGACCACCGTCCAATGTGGTTTAGTGGTAAATGACTCTCATTCAGTTCAACAATGTTCCGATATTAACATATATTTACAGAATTGTTTTTTTGAAAAAAAAATAGCTAGAGGTTTCCTAAATGTAATAGGACTCCTCTAATTAATTTCGTAGATATCTTTACAAAAGAAAGTCATTAAGATTCTAAAACTCTATAGGAATTTTTTTTTTTTTTTTTTTTTTTTTGCATAAGCAACTTGGAATAGGATTTTGCCACTATTGTGTTCTCCTATAAATCCAACTCTTTCTTCCGATAAATCTTTAACATACAAAAAAAGAAAAACTTTCTCTTCTAGTATGGCTAAGTCATCCATGATCAACAACTTTCTTCTTCTCAGGTTTGTGTTTCTTTTCTTCTAATAATCACCCTTATATATACATGTGTTGATCACTTCCGGGTTCAAATGATCTTATCTAGTTTAGTTTTTATTGAGCGCGTTCCTTCATCTTGTTTAGTATAAATAATCTTTTATGAGACTATGAAAGATTATTTATCGAGTTTTAACATCTAACTAGAAGAAAATAATGCTCGAACTTAGCATACAATGATTGATTTTTAACATTTAACGTGTACATATATACATATTTTTTTTGGTTTTTGATGTGGGTGTAGGAGGTCATATGCTGTGGCAGCAGAGAATGTGAGAGTGCAAGGAGGAGGAGCTGCGGCAGCAGTGATGAGGAAGATGACGGATTTGAAGGATGAGGGTTCGGCTTCATCCTTAAGAAAGGAAGAGTTTTGGATGAGGGATCCAAAGACCGGCAACTGGATTCCGGAGAGCCATTTCAATGAAATTGATGTTGCAGAGCTTAGAGAGAAATTGCTTTCCAAGAAAAAGCAACTATGAAAGGATCCTATTTGACGACCTTGACTTGCTGGACAAACAAACAATGTGTTGCACGATTGATTTTTGGCTTTTTACGTCTATTGTGTTGTGTCTTGTCTCTAAGTCTATTGTGTTTTGTCTTGTCTCTGTTTCTTCTCTTTATAGTTTGATTGAATCAAATGAAATGTCCATCAATCTCTTTCTTCAAAGTACTCTTATTTCATTTACGTAATTTTTTTCCCACGAACATCTAATTCAATCGCAAAGAACACCGATGACATCAAAATAGTCATCTAATTCATTTGCAAAGAAGACCGATGCCAAGATCAACCCAGCCTATAGGCCGTATATAATGACAATCTAAATCAACCAATTCGATTCGATAAGATAAAGTCGATAAATAGTGCGACAATGCTTAAAATCACCCACCAACAGCTCATATCACTTCAAAAATTCATTGGAGATAAGAGAACGTACATATTATATATGAAGCATAAAGCAAATACTGTCAAAACAGCATATTTATGACTGAATTTCTGTTGAACAAAATTAAATCATGCTAGAACTACAAGTATAGCTGAATAAGCTCGTCGCTAACTACTGATGGTGTAAGAACACCTAAATCGGTAAAGAGAAGAGTAAGATATTGCGGGGGAGTATAATCCCGGGCAGATGTCTCAACCTCGACCTTGGAAGGGATGGGTACCCCAAAATCAATGGGGCGTAAGGCAGGAATCATGTCTTTTTGGTCCAACGGGTAAAGACGAGCAAACTGCAAGGAGAATAACAAGCTTTAATGTCAGATGTGAAAAATGCAACGTGATTATAAGTCCAATTTGCTTTAACTAGTGTTATAGGATGCAGAAATTTTGATGCCGAATCCCTTTGATATTATTACTGATCTTGCTCATGACTTTTGCCGCTTCAAAGAGAATGGCTATTGAGTGAAAAGAGAGAAGACAAGAGCTTTAATGTTAGATGTGATAAATGCAAAAGTGATTATAAGTCCATTTTGGCATACCTTGTAGCTTTCTGCAGCCACATAAACTGGTTTGTTCATGCTGTGCGCAACCAGTGCGATTTGGTACGTGCCCATCATGTTAATGATACCTCCACTTTCAACCACTCCATCTGCTCCGACAAATACCATGTCTACCTCATCCATACTATAGGCAACGGCAGAGTCTATAAGAAGCTTCACAGGAACATCAAGTTTGGCCAGCTCATTGGACAATCGTAATCCTGTTCTGTCTGGCCTTCCCTCTGCATTATTAAGCATGAATTTAGAACAAAAACGAAATCTAGCAAGCTCAATGTGAATCACTTCTAAGAGAGAATTTCATACAGCAACAGTAGCATAGATAGCTAAATAAAATGTTTCCTCATTGAAAACCAAGGCCGAGAAATAAGATTCATGGAGTCTTAAGGCTGCCACCTACATTAGCTATCACGGCTTCTCATGGCAATCGGCCACAACCAACAGCTACTAGATGATGCATCTGGCAGCCTTTTTGGGTAGCACTCGACTCCCAAGTGCAAAGCCATCCTAACATCTAAGTGGCATACATTCAGCCAGAACCAAATAGACATGATAAGACCTTTGTTTCTGTTACTACCAAACCTAATTTAATTCAGTTAAAGCATAAACACAGTGCAGATGAAGTGTGTTCTGAAAAGAGAACCTGTGCAGAAAACTCGAAAGAGCTTCTTATTTTGTGCCGCAGTCTTTAGTAGTTCCAAAACAACTCTAGAAAAGCCATGCACTAAAATAGTACAACCATCAAAGATGAAATCCTGACTAAGCATTGCAATAATCCTTCGTGCCTGCAACATGCAACATCATTCTCTTATGCTGTGAATGTCTGTGTATATAATCATGGTCAAATAAAACATGAATTGGAATCCATAATTAGTTACAATACCTTATAAGATATCTCTCCAAACTTCTCTGCACGTTCAATCAAGCGAGACTTAGCTGAATTAAAGTTTTCATATTCTAACGCTGAAGTTCTGGTTACATATCTCATGAACAGGTCACAGCCTGCCGTCAATGAAATAGATGTGGTGTCCCATGACTGGGAAACACACATTGGTCAATCATTTAGACAGAGAAAGAAAATCATAAAACTGAAGTTCCTGTTTCGACTACTTTTACATTTCGACCACTAGATGCCAACCTAATTTACTAATTATGTCAAATATGATATCATTATACAAACCGGTGATACTAAACAAAGAAGAGCAATATGATCTAGACCACCAATTAGGCAAGCACTGTTATCAGACTACCACATGCAAACAATTTACACTCCCATCATGAATTAAAACTACATAAAAGTCTATATCAACTTTGAGCTAAATTGAACTCTAAACCTCTAATTCTAGCCAAAACTGTTTCTTTTTCACATGGATATATTTGACACAGGGAATGAACTCAGTTTCAAAGCAAAAACAAAAAATTACTCTTAACATGACAGAGAGTACATAAGACCATCACGGTTCGATTGCTAACCATCAAATTCTACAACAATTGAACCCGAATTGAATCACAAACATCATAATTTAGCTAGTAAAAAAAATTAAAAAAAAAAACTGGGTCCAGATTCACAACCAAAAATTCCCATAAAAAAACGCAACTCATAAGTAAATAAAAAAAGCAGCAATCTTTACTCACTTTAAGAAAATCAGAGGCCTTTTTGAGCTCAATTTCGAGCTCCATCATAGTGGTAGCTTCACTATTCCTGATAACAGCCGCCAGCGCGCGAATTGCAGCCACTGCCTCTGCCAAATCCGGCTGCTTCCTCCAGCTATTGAACTCGTCGATCACGCTGAAAGCCCTCCCGCCTGTTCCCCCACTGCCGTCGCCACCATCCTCATGGCCATCTACGGCTCCCGTGGCTGCCGCGGCCTCCTGGGCCTGCGCCAGCCAGTCGCTGGTGACCACCCCGTGGTGCGCAGCGCGCGTCTGGTAGTACGCTGACATCGACATGTTCCGATTAAAATTAGGGTTTTGCAGAGGAGGAGCTGCGGCTGCGGTGGAGACGGTGAGCGGCGGAGGAGAGATGGTGATTGAATCGGGTGGGACGTCGTCGTTTACGGGGTTTCGGGAGTTGTCGAGAATGAAAGAAGCTGATCTCCACCACATTTATAAATATAAAGTAGCGTCACTTTCTCGGGAAAATATTTTGTTTCGGAAAATCCGAATTTGGCGTTACCGGTGAGAGATAATCCTGTCTTCTTCTTTTTTGGATTAACTTTAATTACAGGGATTTATAATGATAATGTGTTTTAAGTGCACTAGAAAGTAAACAAAAACGGCGTCGTTAGAGGACATAAGTGATAAGTATGGCGAGACACGTCATCATTCATGTTTTAGAGAAACATATTGGGCCGGCCCAGTAAGAGCCGTTTCGATGGGCGGGGAATGTGGGTTTGTGGTCCAACTCATACAAAGATATTATACAATTAATTACCGTGTTAACTAATTAAGAATTCTAACAAGAAAAATATGACTTAATTACTAATTTACGACAGCAGTGACTATTAAAATCAATTGGGAATCAAATTATGTAGGTCTCATATACAAATTAGGAATCAAAGTTCCATTACTTGTTCCATTTTCTAATAAAACTTGATTATCTATCATTTTCATTTCTGATTGGTAAACACGCTTTAATTGAAAAGCTCTCCGCATATACCACCGACCAATGTAGGTCGGTAGTAAAAGCGCATATTTAATCGGACAATAATTCAAGTTCGAGTTGTCTCCACTGTATACAATATTTCAAAAAAAAAAAAAACTCCCCACATATAAGTTGTGTTCCAATCCTATTAGGCAACACAATCCGAACAATGCTATATATATATATATATATATATCTTTATTTTTAATATTCCCAATTGTAAACCCCCTTTTTAATTATTTTTTCCTATAATTCTTTTAATGTTATGTATTTTTTATTACATTTCATTTAAAATTATATATATTTATTATATTCAATTTCAATTAAGTGTTTTTCTTTTGTTTAGTCGAGAGTATTTTTGATATTTTATTTCTCAGTCTTGGTCAATTAAACAAAACCACATACAATCGTTAAATAGAAGGGTGCAAATGTAGAATAATGAAACATTTCCGTATGAGTGTCTCTTTGCAAAACCTCAAGGGGGTCAATCGGGTTTTCTAGATCTCACCGCACAGCTACCTTGATATACAGCTGGCCTGAGTGTAACGAGGTCGTAGTTAGACACTTAGACTTAGAAATGGCTCGAACCAAATCAAATACGTGTAGAGTTGCAAATGACTCGACTCAAATTTTACTAAACCCAAACCTACCCGTTTGCTTATTGGGTTTGAAAGTGAAAACTCAAACCCATCCCCTATTTTAATAAGTGTCGTATCAAATACGTGTCCCATGGATGAACATGTACGAGAGCGGAGAGCGGGGATGTTCAAGCTTGCATAAACACGGCAGAAGGTCTTTTCAAACAGCAAAACATAGACCTAACAATCTTCACCGTCATTACTGCATGGAAAATAAAGCGTGATCCTAGAAACTACTACTAATTTCGAGCATACATGGTTCACAAGCTGGCGTTCAAGGCCAAGAACTGGTACACGGTCCTCGGCATTGAACACATTGAGGTCGGAATTGAGGAGATCGAGAAACAATACAAGTATTTGGCTTCCATACTTGATCCTGACGTATGCCCTTCCGTGGCAGCCAAAAGTGCACTCAGGCTCATAAATATTGCTTGGTAAAAATCCTTTCCGACCCAACGACAAGGGAGGCATACGACAAGCAGCTGCTATGATATACACGGGTCGTAAAATTCCCCATATTAACCCTTATATAAAAGTGACTAGGAAGTCGGAATGAGAAAAAAAATATATGATATTGATTTCAACGATTAATATGTCCAATTGTATAGAAAATATAATTTGCAAACCCAAATGCATGAACATTATTATTGAAACTATATAATTGCATGAAATAGTAAAACAAGTCTCTGTACAGAGAGAGTATGATCATCAACCCACACGATACATATACAGACAGATAGATATATATACATGGGATTTTGCTTACTTAAAAATTGATTTCAACAATTAATATGTTGAATTGTATAGAAAATAAATGCAAAACGCAAAACGCAACCAAACCCGTAAAGACATTATATTCAAGGGTGGTCCAATACATCAACATTACTGAAATTAGAATTGCATGTAATTAAACACAAAGTTGATAGTAAAACAGAGGTCTCTGTAGTTAAAGTGCCATTGCTACTCATGCACCGTACTTGGGTTCAACTTCGTTGCCGTTGAGTTCTGCTTGAGTGATGATATCGTTATAATCACAGTTGGTGAAATCGCATGAACGGTACAGATGCCCATCTGAGCTTCGTGTCAAATAAGGAAGGAGAGACACGATTCATGTCAAATTATTACCCAAGATCCACAAAATCTAACTCTAAAACCGAAATATACAATCAAAATGCAGACAAATTGAAATTCTATATATGGTTCGGATTATCAAAGCATTCTTCTTCAAACTCAAACAAAAATAAATTAACATTAACGTAACTCCATATATATATAACAACAAACCAAAGCATTCATCTTCAAATCCAATCAAAAATGGAACAAGAATTAAACAAAGAAGCAGAGCAATTAACCAAGATTTCACAAAAACCAATATTCATACATTCAAGAAATGCAACAAATCAAAGCATTCAAACAAAAATGGAACAGGAATTAATAAACTGTCATGCCCTAAGCATTTTTAGTTGATTTTCGGATGTGTTTTTGGATTGATTTGCATGTTTGAAGGTTTCTGGATAATTGAAGAACATATTTGAAGAAGAAGTGAGGAGAGATAGATTGAAGATAAGGAGATAAAGAGAATAGAGAGGGATCGAGAAACAGATCAGAATTTGAGGGAGAGAGAGAAAGAAATTGTAGAGAGAGAGATTAGAAATTATTTGAGAAAACAAATGTAACATTTCTTGATATTGAAATGATTGTTACAGACTAGACATGACGCCAGTTCGGTTCGAACCGGAGAACCGAACCGGAACCGGCGTCAGAACTGGAACCGGAAAAACCGGAACCGGAACTGGAAAAACCGGTTCCGGTTTCAGAACCGGACCGGGAACTAGTTCTGCCGGTTTCGGTTCCGGTTCGTTTCAGTGAAGAACCGACCGGTTCGAACCGGACCAGAACCGGCGGTTCGGTTCCGGTTCGAACCGGCCGGTTCCTCTTTTAATTTTTTTTAATCTAACCGTTGGAGGCCCAATGGTCTGCTGACGTCAGCAGGCCGTTGGGTCTCCAACGGTTCGCTTGTTTTTTATTTTTTTATTTTTTTTTATTTTCTTTTTCATTTCCTTTTCTATAAATATCTACCCCTCCATTCATTTTTCCTCACCCCAATTTCCTCAATTCTCTCTAATTCTTAATTCTCAATTCTCTCTAAACTTTCAATTCTCCAAGTCTCAAACTCCAAGTCTCCAAGTTTCTAATTTATATTATTTGCAATTATTAAGTTAGTAAGTTTCCAATTTATTTTATTTACAATTACTAAGTTTCTAATTTTATTTTATTTGCAATATTTATTATTTCCAATTTATTTAATTTGCAATTAGTCAATTACTAAGTTTCCAATTTATTTTATATCCAATTTATTTTATTTACAATATTTTTATTTGCAAATTGCAATTACTAACTACTAAGTTTCTAATTTTCTTCAAAATTTATTTCCAACCATTTAATCATTTTTTAAATCAATTTTTTAACATTTTTTGTTTAAGGAATTTTACAATTCGATTTTTAAAATGGCAAGTGGAAGTGGTGACGTTCCTAGACGCTCCATTTCGATGAAAGGTAAGGGTCGTATGACGGATAATCTCTGTCATGACGACCATGCCTATCACAAGTATCTACAACACCAAGTCTATGCTGAAGACTTAGGCCTAAACTTTCCTCAATCTCAATCTCATTATCATCCCTCTTTAGAATTTCTGAACCCGATCTCAATGTCACCCCCATTTTGACAAGCCAATCAGAAAATATGCCTGATCTTGGCCATGATGGTGATGAGCCTGATGACCCTGATGGTGATGGCCATGATCCCAACCCACATCAAGATTTTGATTTTGATCCACAGATGGAAGAAAAGTTACCGAAGCAGATCAAATCTGATCTCTTCAAACTCCATATGAAGAAAGTTACGCATGAAGATAGAAGCACAGTAGTAATTTGCAATTACTGTATAAAAGTATTTAAATGGCACAAATCTGGAGGATATTGCACATATCAGAAGCATATAACGAACTCACATCCAGATGCACATGCCAAATCGAGTTCACAAGCTTAAATTCCCGGGTACGCTACCCCTAACCAACAATTATTTAAATATAGTGATGCAAAAAATAGAGAAGAATTAGCTAGAATGGTTGCAGTAGAACACTTATCATTTAGTTTTGGTGAAAAGGTTGGTTTTAATAATTATTGTCAACGAGCATTAAATCATACTGCATGTCGTGTTCCTAGAACCACGCTCACAGAAGCACTTGAAAACATTTATGAAAAAGAAAAGAAAATGTTGGAAATTTTTTTAGAAAAATATAATGGACGTGTTTCCGTATGTGCCGACATATGGAGTGATCATTGGCGAATGCATTCATATATATGTGTCACTTGCCATTATATGGATAATGCATGGGCTATCCAAAAAATAATTCTTGCATTTAGAGTTTTTGATGATAAACACACTGCTGCTAATATTTTTAGACATCTTAGAATTATTTTCACAGAGTATAAAATTGAGAACAAAATTTTTGCAATTGGTTTTGATAATGCTTCTAACAATACCGCTGATATTCCTGCTTTAATTGAATTATGCAAACCTTATCTTGGTGGTAAATTTTTTCATCAAAGATGTGCATGCCATGTTTTCAATTTATGTGTTCAAAAATGATTAAAAACTCTTGAACAGTTTATTCAACCTATTAAAGATGCCCTCTATTTTTTGTGGAAACATCCTTCTGTAATGAAATCATGGGCAGCATATTGTAAACAAAATGGTAAGCGTGCCATTAGATTTCCTCGTGATGTTCCAACACGTTGAAATTCTACTTATAAATTGCTTGCTAGAAGTTATGAATATACGAATTTATTAGTTACTTTTATTCAATATCATGTTAGTCACATTAATATTTATCAAAGTCATTGAGATGCTTGTAGCATTGTTTGTGGTTTGTTAAAAGTTTTTTATACTGCTACTAACAATTTATCTGGTGTTTATTATCCTACAACTAATTTATTTATTATTGAGAATCTTAATATTGCTAGTGCATTTGCTCATTGTGAATCCGACTCACAATTACATGAGTCTGTTACTGCTATGCATGATAAATGGTTAGAATATTATAAGGAGTTTCCAAATATTTATTTGATTGCCTTGTGTTTTGATCCACGTTGTAGATTAGAAAGTTTGCTTGATTATCTTTCTGTTTATTATGAACAAGGTTTAAAAATAGATTATGATGTTGATATGTGTTGTGCTAGGGTTAAGACATTATTGTATGAATTATATGATGAATATCTTAAAGTTTACGGTCCATCACTGAACATAGATGTTCCACAAACTCAAAATGTATCTCGTTCATCATCATCATCCTCTGGATTTGTTAATTTAGGGTATAATCTTTTATCAACAAAAATCAAAAAATTACGAGGTTCTTCTTCATCAAGCTCCACCACATATTCCGAGCTTGAATCTTATCTAAGTACCTTTTTTGGGTTCATAGAAGACACCGAAAATAAAAAATTTGATATCCTACACTGGTGGAAAGAGCATGAAAGGTACCTTTCCAATCTTGGCTATGATAGCCAAACAAATCCTTTCAACACCAGTTTCTACGGTGGTGGTAGAACAACAGTTCAGTGCCGGTGAGAATATTTTAGACCCAAAACGTTCCATTATGAGTCCGAAATCACTTCAGATACAAGCTTGTGTTGAAGATTGGACGAAGGCTCAATATAGACAACAAGAAATCGATCAAGAAGAACCATACGATTTCTTTAAAGATGATCAACCGATGATCAACCGGCTGAAAGTCGAACGGATGATCATGGCAACGATTAGTCCACGACTCCACGTCAAATCCCCATTTCCAAAGTCCAAATCTGCAATAAAAGGTAAGAGAACTACGTGACCTTTGATTCTTCTAAACCCTTAAGAGGATACGCAGGCAACTTAATTGTGGTAAAAATTAAGTGCACGGCCAATTTTTTTTTTATTTTGGTTTTGTTTTATTTTATTTTATTTTTTAATTTGTCATTTATTTATTTAACTTTATTTTGTGGGTGACCCAATAAAATACATTTACCAATATATTTTTACATAACTAATTTTTTTATGAAATATGATTTAAAAAAAAGGGCCGGTTTCGGTTCGGAACCGGTGGAACCGGAGGAACCGAAACCACCGGTTCCGAACCGGAACTGGAACCGGCGTCATGTCTATTACAGACTCACATATAAAGGAAATTGAATAGAAACCTATGTAAAAAGAACTCTAGACTAATTAGGACTTTAGAGAAATATTATTCCCAACAGCTCACTCATACTAACTATTATTGACTCTCAGAGAGATAATTCCCTACAAGACTCACACTAATTAAGATATGACCATATGTGAAATGATTCCTACGGTGAGACACATACTAATTAAAATGGATTCGCACTAAATCCCTAATTTTTTTAAGGTTAATCAACTGTTAAAGTTGACACTCGATGACAATGTGTGTTTGCTAATTTAGAACATTTTTTTGAAATCTTGTTAGATTAAGTAAAGCAAGAGGAAGTTAGTGCAATTAACCCTACGTAATTACTGCACTATTACACGGTTCAAAATTTGTAAAATACAGGGATGTTAGTGTAAATTCTCTCGAAACAAAATTATAAAGGAAACTTACACAAACATACCCCAACTTTAACACATATATGTGGCATAATCCGGTTTTGCAAAAAATACAAGAACATACCATTGACTTAGGGGTTGACTGTTAAATCTAACGGTGATATAAAAGTTTGGAAAAATTACACAAACATACCCCGACTTTAACACATATATGAGGCATAATCCAGTTTTGCAAAAAATATAAGAACACACCCTTAACTTAAGGGTTGACCGTTAAATCTAACGGTGATATAAACTTTTATCTTAAAAATACCAAAATACCATTCTGCTAATATATTTTATTAAAAAAATCAATAGATCTCCATGATCATCATCGAGACTCCTGATCTCCAATTGAGATCACCCATTAAACATGATGTTTTTCTCAATCAATGGATTAAATCTCCACTCAAGACAAAACCAACAACTAAAACTCTCAAAAATAAAACTAAATTCCACTTCACTCAATGGAAAACCCCATAGCAAAGACCAGCAAAAGACCCAAAAACAGAAACAACCAAAACTCTTAAAGTCACCAGATCTCCAATTGAGAGATTTGGTTTTACTTCTTTAAAAAAAAAGATTTGGTTTAGTTAATCAAAATAATAATTATTAAAAAAAATCACTAAATCTCCTATTATCCATTCTAACGGATATTTGGTTTGGTTAATAAAAAATAATTATTAAAAAAAAAACATCGCCAGATTCTGGTTATTTTTTTTAAAGAAAACAACATCACTAGAAAATGAGATCTGGTTCAACTTGGATGATATCTTTTCATCTCCAAAAAAAATATCAAAAAATTTAATTCAATTTCTCCAACTCAAAGATAATACCAAAATAAATATTGAAAAGGAAAAAACTCAAAAGAGATTAAGAATCCATTGAAGAGAACTCTTCAAACCACCAAACCATTACCGTCATCGCCACCGGCCATTCCTCGTGCACCGCCTCCGCCGCAGTCTTCTTTGCATTTCTCTCCATCTCCCATTCCCACAATGGCAAGCTCATCTACTCGATATTTGGAGGAGATTTGGTTCAATTTCCTAAAAAAATATAGAGGAGATCGAACTGATGACTGATCCCCTCTATATTTTGAGGGAAACAAACATATCTGGCTCTGAAAAGGGTTCATAGAAATTTTTTTAATTTTAATTTTTTAATCAATTAAAAAATGGCAATACTACCCTTCAATGGTTAACACCATCGTTAACTTTAACGGTCAACCCTAAGTCAAGGGTATGTTTTTGTATTTTTTCCAAACTTTTATATCACCGTTAGATTTAACGGTCAACCGCTAAGTCAAGGGTATGTTCTTGTATTTTTTACAAAACTGGATTATGCCTCATATATGTGTTAAAGTCGGGTTATGTTTGTGTAATTCTCCCAATTATAAATTAAATTTTAATGTAGAGGAATAATTATTTAGAGGGTTTAAATATTCGTAACCTGCATCTCTTTGCCTTTCGTTTCGTCCCTTTCTCCGCAACTAAACAGACCAAAAATGGTGATTACAGAAGCTCTTAAATGGCTTTCGACGGGTTAAAAAAATGAATCCTTTTGTTTGTTTGTTTTTGAATTAAAAACAGAGGAAAGTTTGGTTTTTGTATATAGGCAGCTCGTCGTAACTTGCGTCTCCTTACATTGATTTTCCTACCCTTTCTCGGCAACCAAACAGATCGAAAATGGCGATTACAGAAGATCGTAAGAATACCCACTTCGTTAATGGCTTTGGACAGGTAAAAAAACGAATCCTTTTGTTTGTTTGTTTTTGAATTTGTTTTTTGAATTAAAAACAGAAGAAAGTTTGGTTTTTGAATACTTGCAGTCTACTGACATTGATTTTGCTACCCTTTCTCTGCAACCAAACAGATCAAAAACGGGACTAAAAAAAAAAAACCTTTTGTTTGTATGTCTTTGAATTAAAAACAGAAGAAAGTTTGGTTTTTGAATACATGCAGCTCTTCGTAACTTGCGTCTCCTTGACATTGATTTTCCTACCCTATCTCTGCAACCAAACAGATCAAACATGGGATTACAAAAGCTCGTAACGAATACCCACTCCGTTAATGGCTTTGGACAGGCAAAAAAATGAATCCTTTTGCTTGTTTCTTTGTTTTTGAATTAAAAACAGAAGAAAGTTTGGTTTTTGAATTTCATTTTTCTGCATGTATGATATATCTAATAAGTTTTAAATTTTAATTGGTAAAAATCATGATAACACAGTATACAATACTTGTCTGTAGAGGAGCATCCTAAGTTGTTTCAAATTTGGTATTGGAGGATTTTGACAGAGGCAGGAGGATATTAGGTTCTGGTGCTTGGAGCCTTTTAGAACTCGACTCTTAATGTTCTGGGGATTCAAAGTATTTATTTTGAGGTGGATTTGTGAGGATATAGTTTGTTAGGTGTGTTAGATGAACATAGAATAGTGATCGGGGCAGTAGGGTACTAGGGTTGTTTGTAGATGGATGCCCCCGGCCAGACATGCTCTGACCTAGTTGCTTTACTGAAATCATGGATTCCTTGGCGATTGGAACCTGCCAATGTATGAAGGGATTTTTGGATGCCCGACCAAAGTTGTAGGGTATGCTGTGAATGTGATACTCAGTTCACCCTTTTTAACCATAGGCACCATTGTCGACTCTGTGGTCAGTGTACAACAAATTCAGCTCCTGCCCCTTCTGTTGACCCAAACACTGACCATGATGGTTGGGAGAAGATTCTGGTATGTAATTATTGTTTCAGGCAATGGAAACTTGGCAGAGCTACTCATCATAATGGAATTCAGGTTCCCAACTCGAATCTTAGTACCTCACCATCAGTGACAAGTTTGGTCAGCACTAAACCTTGTGGCACTCCTAACACTAGCAGCTTTACTCTTGGCTCAATGCCATATTTAGTTGCATCAAATAAGCGCGATGACCTTGTTTCTGACATAGCCACACCCACACATGTGATCTATCTCTAAGCCATTATTTTTTGATTAACAGGTTTGATATTTCTCTCCTGTTAATCACTTTTGGTCACTGCAGTGACTTTAACTTCAATTCATTGATACATTTTTTTACATATGCTATAATAGTTTGGTATTGGCTCAACAATTTTATATGCATTATAAATTTGTAATATGATAAGTATATAGTTGATAGCAGATAGGTATGGAAGTTGATGGTTCTTATATTAGCTGCTGGGTTACCCGTAAAAGTCTTCAGATATCTCACATTATGTATAAGCTGCTGCAGCACGATCTTAAGTCACTTTACATGTAATTCCAATTGACTAGCATACATATAAAATGAATTTAGTTGGTGCCACCCATAAGAAAAAGTAAAAGAAAAAACATGTTTAGTGCACAATTATTAATTACTTGCTCTTTTTTCCTCCATTCTTATAGCTTCAGGAGTGATGACGACGAGGATGATTATGGCGTATTATTGTTCTGATTCTGAATCTAGGCATTTTTTCTCAAGTCAGTGACTTCTTTGGTCCAGTTGAGTTTGATGACATGAGCAATGATGATGGATCACATAAGATGCATCTTGATAAAGAAAATAATGCCACAAAAAGTTTAAGCAGCTCTCCACTACAGTTTTGCCTTGCAAGGGTTGGAAGGAATCCCACAGCTGGGGAAAAGGACGAGCAGGAAAAGGACAAGCAGGATATTGGTGATGATGGTGAGCCACTTTCACCTTCATATCGTCAAGAAAATGGCAATGCTGGACCTGTAGATTTTGAGAATGATGGGCTTCTCTGGCTCCCTCCTGAACCAGAAGATGAGAGAGAAGCTGGTTTTACTGATGATGACGACGATGGTGTTGCTGATGCTACAGGAGAGTGGGGATATTGGCACAATTTGAGCAGTTTTGGAAGTGGGGAGTATCGCAATAAGGATAAATCAGGTGAGGAGAACAAGAAAGTCATGAAGAATGTGGTGGATGGGCATTTTAGGGCTTGGTAGCTCAGCTATTACAGGTTGAGAACCTTCCTCTCGGTGATGATGATGATGAAGAGGGCTGGTTGGAGATCATCACATCTGTGTCCTGGGAAGCTGCTACGCTATTAAAGCCAGATATGAGCAGAGGGTGGAGGGATGGACCTGGATGGATATGTGAAAGTAAAATTATAGCTTTTGGACGTCGTTGTGAGAGGTATATGGTAGAAAGTAGACATTCTGACATATAACATGAACCGTTATGCCGCTGTGGTCCACATTCTGATGTATATACATATCTGGATATCTCATTTAGTGAATCATCAATTAGAGAGGCTATGATATCATCTCATAACATTGGACATCATGTTCCATGGTTCAGCACATGTTTTAGTTTAATAATCAGCTGTTCTCTGTGTGTTATTTTCCTATTAAACTGATTTGAATCCTTATTGGTTGTTATATTTGATGTGAGTTATACCACACTTTATGTCCATTAATCTTATAGCTACCTAGTTGTATCTCCAGTCACTGTGCTTTTTTCTGGTTTTAGATAATTATGCTTACTAAACTTTACAGTTGACTGATGATTCATCTTTGATAATTGTTGCAGTCCTCTAAGTTTCTTTCTCTACTAATTTTTTTTTCTTTGCCTTTTTTGTGTTTCTTTTTTCTAGTATGGTGGCCAAAGGAGTTGTTTGTAAGAGAAAGGTGGCTCATCGACGAATGACATCAAAATTAGATAAACCTCACTTGTTGATCCTTGGAGGTGCCCTTGAGTATCAGCGCATTTCTAATCTATTGTCTAGTTTGATACTCTTTTACAACAGGTTCTGCTTGTTACTTTTTCTTCTCATCTTTTCTCGCGTACTGGGTTCTTCATTGTGTGTGGGTAATACATTTGCCCCATTTGTTTCTCTCATAGAGCTCATAGGCTTACATCCTTGTGTAGGAAATGGACCATTTGAAGATGGCAATAGCTAAGATAGATGCACACCACCCGGATGTCCTTCTGGTGGAGAAATCAGTTTTCCCGATTTGCACAGGAGTACCTTCTTGAGAAAGACATCACTTGTTCTGAATATCAAGAGGCCACTTCTAGAACGGATAGCCCTCTGCACTGGCGCTCAAATAGTCAATGCAATCGATCATATCTCTTCCCCAGAGCTGGGCTACTGTGAGAATTTTCATGTGAAGAGGTTTCTGTAGGATCTTGGTACTGATAGGCGGGGTGGGAAGAAATTGATGAAGACCTTGATGTATTTTGAAGGATGCCCAAAGCCATTGGGATTTACTGTAAGTCCTCAAAAAATAGCAGCTTTTTCTCCTGGCCCCCAAGAAAAAACAAAAGAGTTCATTTTTAACAATTAAGGTTGAAAGTTTAATCAGACAGTCATATATGGCCTATGTACAATTTAGCTGCTGGCATATGTTTTTGTAATGGCTGTCAGTTGCTTTGTCACCTTTTCAAGACCTTAAAATCTAATTTAAAAGGTTTAAAGGATGATTTTTTAAGAAATTCATTTTATGCCCAAAGAATGGGCATCTTAACAGTATGTTACCTATAGAATTTGCTAATATGCCCTTTGATGTGCAACCCTAATTTAGTATTGCTAAGTACCTTAGGAGTGACTTGAGGAGACTTCTACTTGGTATTTATTTGATGCTCTTATTTCTGTTCATTCCAGATTTTATTTAGAGGTGCTAATGGCGACGAGTTGAAGAAAGTGAAGCATGTGGTCCATTATGGGGTTCTTGCAGCATACCACTTGGCATTAGAGACATCTTTTCTAGCTGATGAAGGAGCGTCTCCGCCAGAACTTCCAATGAACTCTCCAATTAGTGTTGCACTTCCTGCTAAATCATCAAGCATTGAAAGATCCATATCAACTGTACCTGGTTTTAGTAATCCTGCCAATGAAAAGTCTGAGGGACCTCCACGTAGTGCTGAACCACAAAGATGGAATAGTGTTCCAATTTCAAATCTGACCTCATCAACTGGTGGTGATTCTATTGTCAAAATGGAATGAAGCTGGCACCTCTTTTACCTAATGGTTTGGTGATTCTATTGTCAAAATGAATCCTAGTGTTTTGTCAGAATTTTCGATGCCGTTCTTGTGATATGCCTTCAGAAGCACTTCCACTGTCATACTTATCGGCAGGGGACCCTTACTATATCTGTTAAGAAACTACCAGAGATACTCTTACGAGGAGAAAGGGAGGGAAAGATCTGGATGTGGCACAGATGCCTTCTATGTCCACGAATCAATGGTTTTCCTCCAGCCATTTGGAGAGTAGTGATGTCTGATGCTGCTTGGGGTCTATCTTTTGGAAAATTCTTGGAGCTCAGCTTTTCCAAGCTTGCAGCTGCAAGCAGGGTGGTGAGCTGTGGCCATTCTCTACAAAGAGATTGTCTTTGTTTCTATGGGTAATTATCCTGGTTGCCTGATTCATCTGTCTGCTTCCGAACGGCCTCGGGATATATGTGATGAGATTGCGTTTCAGAATGATAAAAATGATAATCAAATTCCTGTTGAAAGTACAAATAAAGGCATGCCAGATGGTGAGAAGACTATAGAGCCCGTTGTTGCTTCTTCTGTTTGCTCAGGCAATAATGTGGAGAGAACATCAGGACACTGAGGACTCAGAATACCCTAGTGAAGTAAGTTAAGATGGATGCTAGTTTCATTGGTATCATAATATATTTCATTCTTACCTTATACCGAGAAACCTGATTTATGTGCAGGATGTCGAAGAAGAATCAGTGAGTGCAAAAACAAACAGTTCTTGCTCGAGTAGGTTCAGGCTCTAAGAGAAGCCGAGCTGCAGAAGTGCATAATTTATCTGAAAGGGTGAGTAAGGCAATTAAAATTTCTAACTAATACTGAATTAAGGTTTTCATTGATTCGATATCATCTTGCTATTGGTTCTCAATCATAAGGTTTTCATTGATTCTCATTTGCACTGCCACTAACAGAGGTGGAGGGATAGGCTCAACGAGAAAATGTGTGATTTACAAGTACTCATACCTAACTGCATTAAGGTTGGAACTTTTCTATTTAACTGCCTTATAACTTTTCTAAACCAGAGCATCACTGTTATCAAAATCAAGAAGTTACACTGAACCTTAAACTTCAGTCAACATGAAATCCCTTATTCAAGTGCCTACATTTCATAGTTTTTTTTAAAAAAAACTAATGCATAGATATGATGTTTTTAGTCAACCTTAATCTTAATCTTTGACAGTTACTTGATTTTGAATTCATTTGCTTTTAGTTAAAAATTAACATGTATTATATAATATACTATAATATAATATACCTGACTTTTGCATTTTGGAGTTAGGTGGACAAAGCTTCAATGCTGGATGAGGCCATTTAGTATCCGAAGACACGTCAACTTCAAGTGCAGGTAAACTGTCTCCATCTTCAATTTGTCACAATCAAATAACTGAATTATAATCTCCCAACTATGTGCAGATTATTATGTCGATGAGAGCTGGCTTATACATGCCACCGATGATGTTTCCATTAGGAATGACGTGCATGCATGCCGCTTATTTCCCACCCATGGGTATTGGGATGGGAATGGGTATAGGTTTTGGGATGGGTATGCGTGATATGAATGGTGGATCTTCTGGTTGTTCCATGGTTCTGGTGCCTTAGATGCATGGAGCACATTTCCTAGGTCTGCCAGTGTCATGACACACTGTTTCGCATGGGATGGCAGCTTCTAACTTCCAGCTGTTTGGGCTTCCAGGTCCAGGACATCCCATCTCAATGCCACATGCACCCTTAATTCCTTTATCAAGAGGGCTTATTATGAGTCATCCATTGGCCTGAATGCATGTGGTATGGTAGATCATGTGGAAACTTTAGTTCGGCTAAAAGGATCCAATGCAGAACATCAACTCACAAGTGTTTAAAAATGCTGGTAGCTCAACGAATCAGACATCTAATCAGGTTAGTAAATCTCTAAAGATCATTGTATCACATTTTGAGAAAAGAAAGTAAAGTTGCATTTCAAAAAATTCTATGAGCTTATGGCAACATAAAGAATGTATATGCCAAAAGTCATCAGAAATCAAAATGTTATTTTCTGATTTGCATATAGAAGACCAATAAGTTTCTATCGGCCATGCAAAAGTAGGAAAAATATATCTACAACATATTACTATTTTCATATCTCCTTAGTTTTGATCATTGTTGCTAACTTGTACCATCTGATGAAAATGCTTTGAGAGTTGATTTATTAGGTTGTTCTGTCCTTACTGCCTCGTCCTCTCAATCCCCATCTCAAAGTAGCTATTAGGAACCCTTTGCACATGCCGATCCTGCAAGAATATTGAATAAATGAATGTAGCCACTGATAGCGGGACTTTAGGGAAATTTAACTCAAGTAAAAGATGTTTACCTCTTTCGTGTCAGCATAGGTTTCTCTAAGTTGGAGGAGTGCATTAGTTACACCACTCTCAGTCTCCAACAGTAAGACAGTGCCGGTTTGTTAGAAGTTGAATTAAAAGGATTAGACAAATAGAACATTAAATTGAAAAAGTTAATAAAAGTTGTTGTTTACCTCTTCTGTGTCGGCATAAATTTCTTCAAGTTGGACGAGTGCATTAGTTACTCCACTCGACCAACTTGAAGAAATTTATGTCGACACGGAAGAGTTAAGCATCAGCTTTAATTAATTTTTCCAATTAAATGTTCTATTTGTCTAATCCTTTTAATTCAATTTCTAGCAGACCGACACTGTCTTACAGTTGAAGACTCAGAGTGTTGTAACTAATGCACTCCTCCAACTTAGAGAAATCTATGCCGACACGAAAGAGGTAAACAACATCTTTTACTTGAATTAAATTTCCCTAAAGTCCCAGTTATCAGTGGCTACATTCATTTATTCAATATTCTAGCAGAATAGGCAGGTGCATAGGGTTCCTAATAGCTGCTTTGAGGAAGGGGATTGAGAGGACGAGACAGCGAGGGGCAGAACAGCCTAATAAATTATCTCTCAAAGCATTTTCATCACATGATACAAGTTAGCAACAATGATCAAAACTAAGGAGTAATGAAAACACTAATATGTTGGAGATATATTTTTTCTAGTTTTGCATGGCCTATAGAAATTTATTGGTCTTCTATATCCAAATAAGAAAATAACATTTTGATTTATAATGACTTTGGCATATACATTCTTTATGTTGCCATAAACTCATAGAATTTTCTAAAATGCAACTTTACTTTCTTTTCTCAAAATGTGATGCCATGATCTTTAGAGATTTACTAACCTGATTAGATGTCTGATTCATTGAGCTGCCAGCATTTTTAAACAATTGTGAGTTGATGTTCTGCATTGGATCCTTTTAGCCGAACTAAAGTTTCCACATGATCTACCATACCACATGCATTCAGGCCAATGGATGACTCATAATAAGCCCTCCTGATAAAGGAATTAAGGGTGCATGTGGCATTGAGATGGGATGTCTGTGACCTGGAATCCCGAACAGCCGGAAGTTAGAAGCAACCATCCCATGCGAAGCAGTGGGTCCTAACATTGGCGGGATTGGGAAATGTGCTCCATGCATCTAAGACGAACTTCTGAGTCAGTCGGATCCAGCTTCAGAGACGGTTGTTAAACTTCCATCCTACTTTAATTCCTCACATCAACATCAATTGAACTCGTGAATTAGCTGATGACTTGTAGTTCACAGTAACCCCTACTCTTTATGGAATAATATCTTCAATAAACATATATTGTAATCTATTACACATTTATATGTAGAATTTAAAGCATTTGTTCTAGTATCTGAACCCAAAATGCTAAAACCTTGACTATCCATTTCATCAAAGATTAACACCTAAGATTTGCTCAAATATGCAACCGTTTCATCAAAGATAATGCTTAATCAAAGATTTGTTCAAATATGCAAAGAACCAAACAACATTATCAATTCAATTAGTCACACTGCAAACCAATAGGAAAACAACAATGCACAAACAAAAAGAAATGTAATTACTGAGAATTTGCTTAAATAGCCTTCCAAGATTTGAAGCCACGAAACGAGAATTTAGATCGATCGTTTATATTTTCAGGCTAGATTGGGTCAAATGTATGTATTAGATCAGGCTTTCGAAAATTTGGGTCGTATGTATTGGATCAATTAATTACCTGGGCTTTATAATTGTGTCAATATCACTTTTTTTGATTTATCTATAATTTTCTTTTATTTTATTTTCCTTAAAATTTTTAGTTTAGTTTTTGATTGAATTCAAAGGTTTTATTTTTATAACAGTTACCCTTTTTTTTTTCAAGAAAAATTATAACAGTAACTTAATATACTTAACAAATAATCACTATTTAAATTTAAATTATTTAAATTTAATAGGGTGTAATATATATATAACTATATATATATATATATATAATTTTTCTATTGTCAGTTCAGACTTATATATCCTTGCATGCGGACCACTGGATTTAAATACTTTGACTTGGTTGCATGCACTTGTCAAAACATTTTTTAAATCCAATAACCCACATGTAAGGAACTGATAATAAAAAGACTGTATATATATATATATATATAGGAGAATTTTCACATCAGTGCATTACATGTGGACCATTATATTCAATTGTTTTGACCCACTCTGTATGTAATTATCAGTACTTATCCATAATCTATGTGACCCACATGCAATGTACTAATGATATTACACTCAATTGCCGTTGTACTTGCAAGTTATAATATTTTGAAAAATTTTAATGGGATACATAAATAAAAAGGGATGTACATACAGTTTTCCAGAGATACAAATATCGTAACTTTTTGATTAAATTTGATTTAAAAATACCCATTATATATTAAAATTTTAAGTGGAGCAGCCTCATTGGTTTCGATTGGGCCTTAACAGGCCATGGGCCCAGATTTTAGGTTTTTATCTAGGGAAATCATTTTGGTATCGGACGATTTGAATTTCACCCGTTTTGACTGATGTTTCCGATTTTAAGTTCGTATGATCCCTAAATTATTTGAAATCAATCATTTTAGTCTCATTAATCACATTTTTTACAGGTCAAACGTGATTGAAAATGTAAGTATGTAAATAGACTATATTGTCTTTTATATTAATTTATTGAGTAAGAATGACATTTTTATCCCTCGATCTTTTAAAATTTAACAACTTTACATGATTTCGACATTCAATAAGAGCTTGAAATGTGTCACATAAAAAAACCTTAAAATAGCATACAAAAATTAAAATTATTTAACTAGAAACTAAATAATTTTTATACGCGAAAACAACTTCATCGAAAATAACGAAGTTTGATTGTCAAAAATACCAAAATACTCACAAAATTCTTTATTAAATTTTTTTATAAACAAAACTAAAAGAAAAAAAATTGTAAAAGACGAAAATACCTATAATATCACAAGGATCTCAACTTTTTTATTTTTATTTTGTTTTGATTAAAAATTGATCCCTAAATTTTCTAAATCAATTATTTTGGTCCTTCTGACCACTGTTTTTTGCAGTTAAACATGATTGAAAATGTAAATAGAATATTTTGTCCATTATATTAATTTATTGAGTGAGAATGATATTTTTGCCCATCAACCTTTAACAATTTATCAATAAGAGCTTGCCATGTGTCACATAAAAAAACACTTAAGATAGAATAAAAAAAAATTAAATTCTTTAACTAAAATCTAAAGAATTTTTATAGGCAGAAACAACTTCATCAAAAATGAGCAAGTTTGACTACCAAAAATACTAAAATGCCTCTGAAATTCTTAATTAAAAATTTAATAAATGAAATTAAAAGAAAAAAATTATACAAGATAAAAATGCCCTTTGACACCAAAAAATTAAAAACAAAAAGTTATCTTTTGTTATAAATAATACTTAATTATAATATATATATATATATATATATATATATATATATATATATGTGTGTGTGAAGAACAACTATAGATCATGTGAAGAAATTGAAGATCATATCAGATGAAGAAGAAATAGAAAATAGTGGGTGAGGGATAGAGAGAGAAACGAGAGATCAGATAAACATCAACCAACCTTCTTGTTAATTGACTTTTGTAATCTTTGTTTTTTGATATTTTTTGTGATTAGCATCATTTACAAAGAAATGGAAACATATATATAGAGAGAGGCAATAGGAGGCGGTGGAGTTAAGAGAGATATTTGTGTATTGGGAGATGTTTGTGTGTATATACAAAAGTGGTAAAAACCGCATATTACAACACTCCCTCTTGGATTTATACCACTTTCTGGATTTAGTGGGGAATGGACATTATAAACTATCTCATTAAAAACCTTGTCAGAAAAACCCAGTGGGACAAAATCTGATCGAAGGAAAAAAGAGTATAGTGTACCCATGTCCATTCAAAACTTTGCTCCCCTTAATTGAATGCTCCCCCTCATAAGAATTTAAGTATTAATCTTGTATTTTACAGAGTTGACGCATGCCTATTCCATATACCAGCTTCTCAAAAGTTGATGTAGGCAATGCTTTGGTAAACAGATCTGCAAGATTATCTGTATACCGTATTTGTTTAACATCAATTTGTTGACTCTGTTGAAGCTCATGGGTATAGAAGAATTTATGAGAAATATGTTTGGTTCTATCTCCTTTGATATACCCCCTCTCTAATTTGAGCAATGCAAGCCGCATTATCTTCAAATATTTGTGTTGGCATTTCTGTAGATAATGAAAATCCACAAGTATTTTGAATATGATGAATAACTGACCTTAGCCAAACACATTCTCGACTTGCTTCATAAAGTGCGATGATTTCAGAATGATTAGAGGATGTAGCAACCAAAGTCTGTTTTGTGGAGCGCCATGATATTGCTGTGCCATTATATGTAAAAACATATCTCGTCTGTGAACGAGCTTTATGGGGATCAGACAGATACCTGGAATCAGCATAACCAAGTAATCCTGAAAAATTGTTAGATTTTGTATAAAATAATCCTAAATCTTTCGTTCCACAAAGGTAACGAAAAAGATGTTTGATCCCATTCCAATGTCTCCGAGTTGGTGTTGAACTGAATCTAGCCAGTACATTCACAGAGAATGCAATATCTGGTCTAGTACACTGAGCCAGATATAATAGGCACCAATTGCATTAAGATACGGTACCTCAAGACCAAGTATCTTTTCACTATTTTCTTTTGGACGGAATAGATCCTTTTTAGGATCAAGAGATCTAACAACCATATGAGTACTTAATGGATGAGCATTATCCATATTGAATCTTTTTAAAATCTTTTCAATATATGCTGATTGATGGATAAGTACTCCATTTGATCTATGCTTGATCTCAAGGCCGAGACAATATTTGTCTTTCCCAGATCTTTCATTTCAAATTCATTTTTCAGGTATTCAGCAGTTTTCAGGAGTTCCCCAGGAGTTCAAATTAAGTTCATATCATCAACATAAATTGCTATGATAGCAAATCCAAATCTTGATTTCTTAATGAAAACACATGGACATATAAGATTATTAATATATCATTCTTTAATCAGATATTCACTAAGACGGTTGTACCACATCCGTCCAGATTGTTTTAATCCATACAAGGACCTTTGTAATTTTATCGAATACAAATTACGAGGTCTTGTGTTACATGATTCTGGCATTTTAAATCCTTCAGGGACTTTCATGTAAATATCTGAATCCATTGAACCATATAGATAAGCGGTCACTACGTCCATCAGACGCATTTCCAGTCTTTCCAAGACAGCCATGCTTATCAGAAATCGAAACGTAATTATATCCATCACTGGTGAGTATGTTTCATCAAAATCAATGCCAGATCTCTGCGAGAAACCTTGTGCTACGAGTCGTGCCTTATATCTCACGACCTCGTTTTTCTCATTACGTTTCCGTATAAAAACTCATTTGTACCCAATAGGTTTAACTTCTTCATGTGTCTGGATTATTGATCCAAATACTTCACGTTTGGCTAATGAAGTCAATTCTGCTTGAATTGCTTCTTTCCATTTAGGTCAATCAGACATCTGTCTACAATCATCGAGAGTATGAGGTTTATATTCATCATTTATAATTTCAGTTGCCACTGAGTATGAAAATACATCATCAATGATTTTTTCTTCACGATTCCACAATTCTCTTGTATAATTTATAGAAATTTCCTCATTTATACATTCTTGTATCTCTTCAGAGATTCCTTCCCCCACTTGGGATTTTGTCACTTTAGTAACTTGTGACCCTTCAGGGACATTTAACTCTTCTGGAGTTAACTTAGAGAAAGTGGATTTATTTATTTTCCTTTTCCGAGGAACAATATCTTTTGAGCCATCTGGTCGACTACGCTTCTGGCGTGCAATAGATGATTCATTTGCTATCATTTGTTTAGATTGTTTTTCTGGAACAATCACCCGTGCTGGTACATTAACAGCTGGGATGTATGATTTCGTTACCTTAGTAGCATCTGTAAATGCATCTGGTAACTGATTTGCTATTGCTTGAAGATAAACTATCTTACGTACTTCATTCTCACATTGAGATGTGTATAGGTCCAAATGAATTAGACTAGGAACTTTCCAGGAAAGTTCATGCTTCTCTTCAGAAGAAGTTTTTCTTTCCCCTAATGATGGGAAATTTGTTTCATCAAAATGACAATCTGCAAACCGTGCTGTGAAAAGATCACCAGTCAAAGGTTCCAGATATCTAATAATTGATGGTGAATCCAGACCAACATATATTCTCAAACGCTTTTGGGGTCCCATTTTAGTTCTTTGTGTTGGCACAATTTGGACATATACTGCACAACCAAAAGTACGTAAATGAGATATATCTGGTTGATGACCAAGTACAAGTTGTACTGGTGAATACTGATGGTAAGCAGTGGGCCGAAGCTGGATTAATGCAACAGCATGTAAAACAGCATGCCCCCATACAGAAATTGGTAATTGCGTTCGTAATAATAAAGTCCTCGCAATTATCTGGACACGTTTAATAAGTGATTCTGCTAACCCATTCTGAGTATGAACATGTGGAACTAGATGCTCAACATCAATCCCAACCACTTTGCAATATTCATCAAATGCTTTGGAAGTAAATTCACCAGCATTATCAAGACGTATGGATTTAATTGAGTGATCGGGAAAATGAGCTTGAAGCCTGATAATCTGTGCAAGCAATCTTGCAAAAGCAACATTACGTGTTGATAATAAGCATACATGTGACCATCTTACAGATGCGTCAACTAGAACCATAAAATAACGAAATGGTCCACTTTGTGGATGAATAGGTCCACATATATCCCCTTGAATTCTTTGTAAAAATGATGGGGATTCAAAACCAATTTTAGAAAAAGATGGCTTTATTGTTAATTTCCCTTGGGAACATGCAGTATATAAATTCTCATGTGATAAAAGAACCTTCTGGTTCATTAATGGATGTC
This sequence comes from Dipteronia sinensis, assembly GCA_033220585.1. Taxonomy (NCBI): domain Eukaryota; kingdom Viridiplantae; phylum Streptophyta; class Magnoliopsida; order Sapindales; family Sapindaceae; genus Dipteronia; species Dipteronia sinensis. The sequence continues at coordinate 70,676,009 of CM065639.1, read as the reverse complement.
CGTGAGAATTTTCAATGATTCTACGCATCATTGTAGATCCTGGATGACCGAGACGATCATGCCAAAGTACAAACACTTTTGGATCTGAGAACTTCTGATTCATAACTGCATAAGTTTCTACACTTTTAATAATAGTGTAATATAATCCAGAAGATAAAGCACACAACTTTTCTTTAATGAGTTTCTGACCTGAATTATGAGAAGTAATGCACAGATATTCAATATTATCTCTATTCATAGTTTCAATATGATATCTATTTCTCCGTATGTCTTTGAAACTAAGCAGATTCCTTCTGGATCTACTTGAATATAATGCATCATCGATACATATTTTAGTATTGTTTGGTAACAATATCGTGGCTTTTCCAGAGCCTTCTATCAGATCCGCTGGACCTAATACTGTATTCACATTTGCTCTGAGCAAAGTTAAATTTATAAAATATTTCTGACTCCGCAGAATTGTATGAATTGTTGCACTGTCAACTAGACATATATCTCCTACTTCTAGCTTTTCAATAATCCTCATTTTATCATTTGGATTCATTTTGTATGCTTCATAAAGAAAAATAAAGTCGTATCAGACAAAGTGATTCAAAAACATATATTGCATAAAGATATATTTTACATGAACGAAATTACAAAATAATACTACAGTAGGTAGTATTTAATTGGTATGGACATTCTCATCTCCAATTGAAGCAGTTGGCATGTCTTTCGGGTCTGGGAAGAAATCTGTAACATTCAGATGAGTAATATCTCTAGGATATGAATTTTCAATGAAATGAGTTTCCGGTTTCTTTCCCTTTCCTCTGATTGATGCTTGATACAGATCCACCAGATGTTTCGGTGTATTACATTCATTTGACCAATGATTGTCACATTCACACCTAAAACAAACACTGTTATTTGCATTGGGCCTATTTTGAGTATTTTTTCCTTTGTACTGTTTTGCCTCATAAGTATTCCACTTTTGCTGAGCGTTATGATTATAACCACCTGATCTTCTAAAACTTAGACCCTAGCCCCGGTTAGGATTACGACCATAACCACGGCCACGATCAGGATTACGACCGTTACCACGACCATGATTAGAATTGTCATACCCACGGCCACAGCCACGACCACGACCACGATTTCTGACAATATTAGCATTCACCTCCGGATATGTTGTAGAACCAGTCGGGTGTGATCCGTGATTTTTTATTAGTAGCTCATTATTTTTTTCTGCTACTAAAAGGCATGAGATAAGTTCTGAATATTTTGAGAATCTGCGTTCTCGATATTGCTGTTGCAATATTATGTTTGAGGCATGGAAAATTGTGAAAGTCTTTTCCAACATATCTTTTTCAGACATCTCTTCACCACATAATTTCAACCTTGTGGTGATTCTAAACAGAGCAGAATTATATTCAGAAACTGGTTTGTGATCCTGGAATCGTAAATGCTGCCATTCATATCTGGCATTTGGTAATGTTACATCATGTTGATGATCATAACGATCTTTATGCTCTTGCCACAGTTCATCAGGTTCTGTGACAGTAAGATACTGAACTTTTAAGTTTTCATGTAAGTGATGACGGATTATCACCATTGCTGTGGATCTATCCTGTTCATTAGCCTCACTACCATCATCAATGGTGTAATACAGGCCTTGGGATTTTAAATATAATCCCGCATCAATAACCCGAGACATATAATTATCTCCCGAAACTTCGAGTGCATCAAACTTCAGATTTGCAAGTTTAGCCATGCTTACAACTTCCTTTTTCTGTAAATTAAATTATAGATTTAATTTAGTGTGAATATAATTAAAAAGCATAATGAATTAAACAATTTATCTGGAGACACAGCATAAGTCAGTCCTAAGATACAACATAAGCCAGTCCCGAGACACAACATAAGCCAGTCTCATATATTGCATAAAAATAAATGTCAGAGTCAGAGTTATAGTCAGAGTCAGACACAACATAAGCCAGTCCCGAGACACAGCATAAACCAGTCCCGAGACACAGCATAAGTCAGTCTCATATATTGCATAAAAATAAATGTCAGAGTCAGAGTTATAGTCAGAGTCAGAGTCGGAGTCAGAGTCAGAGTCAGAGTCAGAGTCAGTATAAATATATAAATATATAACGTGTTATAAATAAATAAATCTAGAACTATATATATAGGTTCCATTGACGGCATAAGTCATTTTGTTATACGAAACTGTATATAGATCCAGATTGTTGAGATGTAAGTAAATCACCCGTCAGGGGATCCTCTCTACTTACATACAATCGTGCTGATAACGTGTTATAAATAATACTTAATTATAATATACATATATATGTGTGTGTGTGTGTGTGTGTGTGTGTGTGTGTGTGTGTGTGTGTGTGTGAAGAACAACTATAGAACATGTGAAGAAATTGAAGATCATATCAGATGAAGAAGAAATAGAAAATAGTGGGTGAGGGATAGAGAGAGAAACGAGAGATCAGATAAACATCAACCAACCTTCTTGTTAATTGACTTTTGTAATCTTTGTTTTTTGATATTTTTTGTGATTAACATCATTTACAAAGAAATGGAAACACATATATATATATATATATATATATATATATATAGGCAATAGGAGGCGGTGGAGTTAAGAGAGATATTTGTGTATTGGGAGATGTTTGTGTGAATATACAAAAGTGGTAAAAACCACATATTACAACATCTTTAAACATATCTCCACTTTTTTCTTTTTGTTCTGATTCAAAATTGATCCCTAAATTATTTGAAATAAATCATTTTGGTCCCATTGACTACATTTTTGACAGTCAAACATGAATGAAAATGTAAATTGACTATTTTGCCCTTATTATTAATTTATTGAATGAGAATGACATTTATATCCCTCAGCCTTTTACAAATTAACAACTTTACATGATTTCGACATCCGATAAGAGTTTGATGTGTCAAAAAAAAAACCCATAGGATAACATAAGAAAAAAATTAAAATTCGTTAACTAAAAACTTAAGAATTTTTACACGCGAAAAAAACTTTATCGAAAATGACCAAGTTTATTGTCAAAAATACCAAAATGCCCCTAAAATTCTTAACTATTTTTTTAAAACAGAATTATAAGAAAAAAATTGTAAAAGACAGAAATACCCCTGACATCACAAAATAAAAAAGAAGAAGTTATATATGTATACATGTATATGTATATATATATATATAATGTATACATGTATATGTATATGTATATATATATATATATATGTAAATATATGTATATAGTTATAGTTATATAATTATATTTTAAAGCTTAATTGACATAATAATTTAAATCTATTTCTTTTCATAATTTTAACAGATTTAAAATAATTATTTTCCTTTTGTAAAGAGCCTATTTTTTTCATTTTAATAAATCTATTTTTTTTATATATTATTATTAAATTTGAGTTTATTTTAAATATATATTATATGTATGAGTTCATTTTAAATTATATAAATAGATTTAAATTATTTTAAACAAGTTATTTAACTATATATATATATATATACAATTAAAATAAACTCATATATATAAGAAACCGATTTAAATTATTTTAATTAATTTAAGAAACAGATTTAGACAATTGAAAAAATATTTATCAATTTAAAAAAACAGATTATTATATAATATTTAGATGAGGGAGATACGATCTCTCCCATCTGTTTTTTAATAAAAAATTGATAAATATTTTATAAATAAATAATAATAATTTTTTCCATTGACCATCAAATTAAGATAATAAATTATGCCTTAAAATAATTTAAATTTATTTATATATTTTAAATAAATTCATATTTAATAATAATATATAAAAAACAGATTTATGAAAAAGAAAAAGAAAATAAGAAAACAAAAGGAAAATAATTATTTTAAATCTGTTAAAATTATGGAAAGAAATAGATTTAAATTATTATATCAATTAAGCTTTAAAATATAATTATATAACCATATACATATACATATATTTACATATATATATACAGTCTTTTTCCTGTCAGTGCGCACTGATATAATTATATAAGGATATTGAATGTGAGCCACTCATTTATAATAGAGTTTTGACAAGTGCATACATACCAAGTTAAAATATGTAAAATATGTGGCTCATATTCAATGTCCTTATATAATTCTATCAGTGCACACTTATGTGAAAATTATTGTATATATATATATACATATACATGTATACATTATATAACTAGATATATATATATATATATATATATACATATACATGTATACATTATATAACTAGATATATATATATAAATCAACACAATTCTATCAATGTGTTTAAGTAGCTCAAGTGGTAAAGGCATATGGTTTCTAATCACAAGTTGAAGGTTCAATACTTGTTGAAGGAAACTTTTTTAATTAAATGTCAAAGGTTTTAAGTGGTTGACCTGCTATTATAGAAAATAGAGGGACCATAATTGATAATTTTGTGTAAGGGTAAATTGGTCATTCCATTTTTGTCAACCCTTTACAGGGGATGCTTATGCAATAAATGGAAAGGTTGCATATGAGTGCAATTTCATCTAAACTTAGGGGATGTTTGTGCAATTAAGCCATAAATAATCTTTCTTTCGACGGTCGAGCAGGGGTATTTGGGAAAATCAATGTTTAACTTACTTGAGAGAGCAATTTGATAGGTTGAGATAGTGTTTCAGATCTGCAGTTGTTGTTTCGGAGAATGGAAGATGAAAGCTGTTTTGAATTTGATCGAAGCACTTGTTGTAAATGTAATTACAGACAAGACAACAGATGTGGTGTCTTGTCACTAGTCACCTGTGGTCTCAACTGATCTAATTGTGGATTAATTTTTAATTTAATTTATCTAAATACGTAGTTTCAAAATTGTATAACTTTATTATTATTTAAAAAAATTAAAATAGCAAGAATCGTGTCTTTACAAAAAGACATCAACTTTTTAATCTTTTTTTTTTAAATATCAGTGAAATAAATTTATCAATTTATATAAAAACGAAAAAAAAAATTATGAACAAATGAAATATAATACATAATTAATATAATTTACATCTTGTAATTTGTATGAAATTAAAAGTACATATCGATCTAGAATTAAGTATGTAACCAATATTTGAAACTTCAAAAAAACTCTCACCATTCTAGAGATCTCTCCTACTAAATTCAACCGTCTGGTTCACGTTCAAACAATATATTTAAAGAATGCAAACATCTGGTTTCCATACTTCATCCCAACATATGTCCTTTCGTGGCAGCTGAAAGTGCGCTCTGACTCGACTCATAAATATTGATCGGAAAACCCTTTCTGATCCGACAAGGAAGACATGTACATGAAATCATATCAATATTTCTTTTATATTAGACGAAACTTATCATAGTTTTAATATTCAATTTCATGTATGTAATATGACAACTTCACCTATTGATATTAACTGTACATAACAAATTCAGCATTAAAACTCCTTTGAACTTTGTGAATCGATATCAAAACCAATAGGCAACAACGATGGTTTATTACGTGCAACAGCACATCGGCGATCAGTTCCAACCGAAAAATTGCACATCAACGGTTAGTTCTGACCGACAAATGCCGGTATTAACTATTCGAAGTCTTTAAATGAAAGGGTCTCACAATGTCATTACATGCTCACCCAATTAGATCATATAGTAAAAACTGAAATGTTTAAATTGCCCCATTAAAATTCTTTTCTCTAGAACCTGAGAAATTTATTTTCATAAAAAAAAAATGAGCAATTTTACTATGATTAATCTAAAGTACATAATTTCCTAAAGGTACAGGTGCTCTGTTGACTTTAAAATCTTTCAAAGTCATCAGAACTAGTCTTTCTTTAGTTTAACCAGGTGCTATGACTAAAATACCCTTATACTAATAGTCCTTCAAGGCTTCAACTCAATAAGCATTCGGGTGTCCGAGGATGTCTCTCTTTGATATTATGGGATTAGTTATCCGAGTCAAAGTTAATAGTCCCGATAGGTACCGATAGACCCCTCGGATTCGAGTCGACACTAGTACTACTTAATCCGGGAAATTCGGTCAAATCCGGTCTCCATTTCAGAAAGAAAAAAAAATTAAAGAGAGGGGCAATTTAGGTAAATCACTGGAAAAAAAAGACATCTGGAGCAGACCAGTAAAATCCAGCAAAGGCCCATGGCGTTTTCCGTCAATTCACATTCTCAGATTAAAAAAAAAAAAAGACAACTTCACTAGAAGTTGTTGTTTGTTCAGGTCAGGTCCACCTAACATTCACTCAAAGCCGGCAACGCAATACGCGACCGTTTACGCCGGTGACGGAACTCTCCTCTCACCGCCCAATCACGTCCTGCCACCTCATCCCACCCCTTCCTCTCTCCACGTGGCACCGAACGCCGTCAACCCTAACACACACACACAACAAAACCACTTCAAAAATCAGCTCTTGTTTGCGTTTGTTCACTTTCGTTGTTCTTCTTTTTCAGTTTACTTGTCCGAGAAACGGAGAAAAAAATAATAAAGTTTCAATTTTTAATTTTTCTCTTCAAAGTTTCGATTTTTCGACGAGATCTGATTTGGGGTTGTTGATGTGATGATGATGGATGAAGACGACGAGATCCAGTCCCATCCTTCGCCGACGGCCACCGGGTCGCCGACGGCATCTGGGTCGCCGGATAACGGGAGGATAACGGTGACTGTGGCGGCTGCGGCGCCGTCTCTGCACCAGCCGCCGCCGCAGTCACCCCAGCAGGAGCAGAACAACTGTATGACGGTGGCTCTTCTGCCACAGCAGCAGAGAAACGGCGGCGGGGGAGGCGGAGGAGGAAGTGGTGGTGGTGGGAGAGAGGACTGCTGGAGCGAAGGTGCCACGGCTGTTCTGATAGAAGCTTGGGGGGAGAGATACATGGAGCTGAGCAGAGGGAATTTGAAGCAGAAGCACTGGAAGGAAGTGGCTGATATTGTAAGCAGCAGGGAGGATCATAGGAAGACCCCGAAAACCGATATTCAGTGCAAGAATCGAATTGATACCGTCAAGAAGAAGTACAAGCTGGAGAAAGCGAAAATGATGTCTGGTGGAGGGAGTAGCAAGTGGGTTTTTTTTGAGAAGCTTGATCAGCTGATCGGTCCAACTGCCAAGATTCCGGTGGTGGCTGCTGGGGCAGTGGGGGCAGGTGGTAGTTCTTCTAGGGTGCCAATGGGGATTCCTGTTGGGATGAGGAATCAGATTGTGGTGGCAAAGAATCAGCATCATCATCATCAAGGTGGGAGTGGGAGTAGTAGTGGACAGAAAATTCAGTTGAGGAGAAGAGGTGGTGGGGCAGCAGCCATGGTGGCAGCGGTGGAGTCGGAGGAGGAGGAGGAGTCCGATGAGGAGTCGCGGGATTCGATGGATAGTTTTCCACCACCGGCAAAGAGGGGGAGAGTGGCAGTGGTGATGAAGGATTCGAGTAAGGGGAAGAAGGAGAAGGAGAAGAGTGGTAGTGGTGGTTGGGGAGATTCGGTGAGGATGTTGACACAAGCAATAATGAAATTCGGAGAGGCTTACGAGCAAGCAGAGAGCGCGAAGATACAGCAGGTTGTGGAGATGGAGAAGCAGAGAATGAAGTTTGCGAAAGAGCTAGAGTTACAAAGAATGCAGTTCTTTATGAAAACACAGATGGAGATTTCGCAATTGAAGCATGGAAGGAAGACTAGTGGGAATGCTAGTAATCATCATCATCGTCATCATAGGAGTAACGATAATGGTAACAACAATAACAATAGTGACAGTGATAACTAAATGTCTAAATGTGTTAGAGAGTTTGTATGTTTAGATTTAGATTGATGAGATTTTTAGATTTCTGTGATGATTGTGGGGTGAAGATGTCCCTTCATTGATGATGAGAAAATGTGATATGCATATTGTGCTAAAAATTGGATAGGTTTTTGAGTGTAATTGTTTCCTATTGTCATATTGTTAGTTTCTGTCACATTGTAACTTTTTATGGAATATGCTGCAACACAGTGATTAGTGATTGAATGAGTAAATAAATATTTAGAGTTGCAGCCAAAGATATTGTATTATTATTCTAGAGTAACTCTTGATTGATTGTTATGTTCTATGATTGAATGAAATGAGCTAAGCGAAAAGGAGTAGGTTCAACACCTTATATTATGAATGAAATGAGCAACTTTCTTTTATGTTTTCTGTTTCTAGGTTGTGATTGGATGCTTATTTTGTTGTGTTTTATGTTGGTTAGCGTGAAATTGATAGGTACCTTTTTCATCACTTTGAGGTTTTGATCTGTTTTCTGCTATTAGGTCGTTAAAATTTATGATTTTTTTTGTTTAGGTGTTGATTTGGAATGAGGTTTAGGGTTACCATTTTGTCACATTGAGGCTTTGATTTGTTACTAAATTAGAACTATGAGTTTTGTGCATATTGGAAATAGTTGTTAGATTTAATTATATTCTTGAACCTTGATTTTTATGTTGATTATGGTATTATCATTTATCAAGAATACTATTCTCATCAATTTGAGGTTTTGATTTGATGTTATTGCTTCGATTTAATCAATTTGGGTTGACATTATTTTATCTTATTTGAACATATATGGGATTTCCATGAAACTGAGAAGAACTAACCGTAGAGTTGCTTCTTGTGTTAGCAAAAAAGAAGAAGAGGGTTTGTGTTAGTTGACTAAAACGACATCGCTTGTTAAGCTATATTGGAGAAGAAAATGTTAATAACACCATTAATAATCTATCATCGTCTTCATCTGTTCTTGAAGATTCCAATTCTGCCCCTCACCCGTTGAACTTCACAAAACTCTTCCAGGTTCCCTTCTTATCATCATCTCTAATTCACCACGGATTTGATTATTTTTCTTTTATCTTTAATTAACATATTCATTTCTGTTATTTATTCATGTTGTTTGTTTAAGTTATAAGTCCTACCCAGTTTGCTGTTAAAATTGTCTTCTTGAAAATGATTTAGGAAGAAGATACAATGTAATACTTAACTTCTATGGGAAATTTAGGGAATGTGGCCTTGGATTCTTGTTTTTTCTTATGTTTGGGTTAAGTTAGCAGAACCATGGTACACTAAATGTATTACTCCTGGTATGAAATGTATCATTTTTTGTAAGATTAAATTCAATTCTAACATTTCCATTGTTAAACTAAGTTACTTCTAGTGCTCCAAATGTGGTAAAATGTAAAAATGAAGCTAATTATGTTTGTTTGGGTTCTAAGAATGATGAGGGCAGAAATACATAAGGTTAACAGTGTAGGGGAATATTTAAGGACAGTAGATATGGACTGTTTATGAAATGAGTGAAGCAAACTGAATTTCTGTTGCTTTACCAAAGCTATTATCTTCTACTTTTAGTTATAAAAACTTGGTTGAGGTAGTGAGCCCATCTATCCATCTTTAGTAATGAATGTTTACATTGCAGAAGCTTATTGAATTCTGAAGATGGCAACAAATTATTCCTATCGAGGCACTCTTTTGAGCTTACTACCATAGCAAAACTCACTTCCAACTCCCATGTAAAACTCTTTAGTGTTGCAACTATGCTTGTGTGTGTAGATTTGTTGAAGAATGCCATTTCTATCTATGAAGTTCTAATTAGCTTCACATCATTTTGTTTCTTCGGTATATGATTTATGATATTAAAATTATTCATTAGCACTTTCAATGCTAGATGGTCTGTAATAATAAGTTTTGACTTCACACTGCATATTAGATAGGAGATATGCATCTCATAGTATACTTTCTAGCTAATTAAGCCTTATTTTTACACATCCCCACCTTGATTGATACAAGTTTTATCTATACTAAGGTTCAGAGGTTAATACAATCTCGTCTCTAGTAGATTACTGTGGTTAGATACATGAGGGATTAAGGGTAGAGATTATTCACATAATGTTGATTTTCTCTCTCTGAACCTAGCTGGACTTGCTTACTGAATTTATTTTAAGACTCATGGTTAAATCTCCATGAAAATTTAGTGCAAATGGAGAGATACAAGCATTTTTACTTGTTGAATACTTAATACATTGATGCTTCTCAGTTCTCAGGCTGATAATAACCGAACTTCAAACTTTATAAATCTGGTTAAGGATTGTGTCGGTGCTTCCTCAAGCATACCACACTTTTCAAATGCCTATTAGATCAAATGCTTCAGCCAAACACTTTTCGATGTTGTCAGTAATCAACCAAGGCAAGTCCTTTGACAAATGAACAGTGAGACCTAGTGTCCTTTAATTGCATCTTCTGAGTTTGGAAGACTTGTCTGTGTGGTTGCCGGCTATTTGAAACAATGGTCGTTCCACAGATAATCAGGATTGGCACCAATGATCAGTGCTGCTGCACCATCAGTCCATCACCATTCACCAACTATTGCCCTCGGAAGGTCCACGGACAGTACCAACAGTGATCTCAGAGCAGACGGCCAGAACTCGTGAATCAGTATTGTTTTCAGCAAAGTCCTTGGAACCATTGCACCAGCACAGCAGCCTTGGGCATACAACATGACTCTTTTAATCTGCACCAGACATATCTACACCAGAAACCGAACAGAATATAAGTTACTCTTTGATCGCCTTTGATGCAGCTTCCTTGCCTGATTTTGGCACTTGAGCAACTAGAATATCTTGACGTGCATCTAGAGATGGGGCATTGTAGGTACATATGCTTGGATTTTCCTTGATAATTTTTTCGGTGAAATGTTCCTTTGTAGTTGATTTATCATCTGAGAGCAAGACTGGTTCAATATCAATTGAGGCCTTAGGCAAAATAGTAAAATTAGGCATTCTTGTATCGAATACTAATTTCCTAACGTTTAGAATGAAGTTGTTGTATTTGTAATTTAATCATATTTACTTTTTTGAAACAGAATTTAAGCATGGTAATTGAAGTTTCTGTTTTAATTTCTAAAACTTTATTAAAAAAAAAGTTAATTCTCAAAATAAATTTTTTCATAAGAAAAAAAGATTTCAATATATTTTCTAAGTAGGAGAATATTTTTGTGATTATTTATTATAATTGCAATATTTTTGTTTTCTTTCTCTAAATTTTAATAGAAATAATTTATCTTCATTAACTCCAACTATGGTATTTTTAAGTAGTAATGGTGTGTAGACTCACCAGAGAATAGGACAGTCAGCCACCAAATTATCACGTTTTTATTAATTACTACAACTAGAACTACTAGTATTCCTTTTTAATTAGCAATTAGTCCCTCACTCCTTCCACTATATTTCAACTCATCTAATTGCTTCCTCAATCTCTTTGTTTCGCCAATTTCACTCTAGTAAGTAACTCCTCTCATCAATGCACTTTATATAATTTCCGTACATATTATTACTATCTTCCTTACATTTATATTTTCCCCAGATGTGTATCTAGATTTGTTCTGGTAATTAATGAGTTTTTTGCATTTCTAATTCGATAATTGACTTCTTCAAATGGAATTCTACATGTTCCACTTCATTAATTGGTTGGTCGTTAATTTCCTTATAATCTCTCTAATTCAATGGAATATATGCTGCATTTTTAAGTAGTTAACCCTTTGAACTTTGTTGATAATGATATTTCAAAATTTGAATTTATAATGACTTGAAAGGTCCAACCATTCAAGTTTTTAGGTAACTGCTTAATTCAAAATTTTGTTTGTAATTATAATATAATCTCAATGATATATTTGTGGTACTTTGAGAATTTTACTATAAAAACCTGATTTATAAACATCCTTCACAAATTCACAATTTATAATGAGCTCAACCTCCTGCCATTCAAGTTTGTAAGTAACCGCTCAATCCAATAATTTGAACTACAATGTTAAAAGCTTAATTTAATAATAGTGAAAGTTACAAAATTACCATTCTAGATGACAGAAACATCTTGTTTCAATTTAAAGAAGCAAGCTATTACTTACAAGCATGTACATATTTCTATGCTTTTATATAGTGTCCTTGTTGAACTGTCACCATAATCATTTGATTGTATGTTAGCTTCAGATTTTGAAGATAGGAAATAATGGCCGAGGAACTGGAGAAACCATTACTGGATACTAAAAACTTCAACCGTGAGGGAATTGATTACAAACACAAAAGTATATCCAAACAAATAAATCTTAAAGTGAGGGTGAGGGAATTGATTACAAACACAAATGTCCATCCAAACAAATAATTAAGGAGCGGTTGTCCATCAGATAACATTCAAACAGGGACTCAGAAAGTAAAACATGCTCTCTAATATTCATCACCGTCCACCTCTTCATGGAACTTGAAGTCTCAATGGAAAGGTGCGATACTTGCCTGGCTGCATGACATAGCCAAGGGTTTCTTCAGCATAACCCACCAGAATCTCAATTGTCTCTCTCCCTTCTTTACCTGCCATCAATTGGCTTAGGAGACATTTCTTGAAATAATGCTAAACAAAACAAACCTAATAAATACACAATACTAATTACCAACTCAAAATGAAAATAATAGAATTAATATTTCATATTACCCACCCATGAGAAGCAGCATGCAGAATAGCAATCCAGCATTCTCTTCCGAAAATTAGCTAAATCAGCTTCCAGATGTTTGTCACCTTCATCATTATAGCAGGGTACAACACGAAACTCACATATAATTTTAGTATTATCAAGTTCCCCAAAGTGCTTCTTAAGAAAATTATCAGCTTCCCTTGTTGAATCAGTCGCATCAACTAAAGTAAAAAATTTTACTTTGGTCTTCCCATCATCCTCCAGATCCTTGATCTGTTTTCTTATAAAAGAAAACTATACAAAACCATGAAATATAACATATTAATAAAAAAGTTTAAAAATAACGATTAAAAATTAACAATTAACAAATTAAAACATCACCTTCTCTTTGTCATTCCGATACCGTATGTCGGTAAAGAGACCAAAAACAAAATATTCAATGTCGTTACAAGTAGACTGCATAAAACAAAAGAAAATAAGGTAGCTGGAATATTAAACACAAAATATTACTACAAAATAAAATAAAATCACATACCACAGTATTTAAAACTTGTCTAATCTCTAAGACCACCATCCTCGTAGGATTAAGAACTTAGCGAAAAATAAGTGGTTGGGAAAAAACCAGCCAAAATAAAATTTACCACTTCCACTATTGTTCTCATTTAGAATCTTTTCAAGAGGTGAAAGAGAATAATAGACCTCTGGCCAATGAATCGGAGCAAGAACATGATGAATTTTAAAATTAGATTCACTATTATCCACCTCACTCACGCACAACCCCGTTGACCACTCACCAAAATCAACTCCCATAAATCTGTGATTTTTATTTTTCATGATTTTTTTTAATAACTTTTCACGATTTTTAATTTGTTTTCAATATAAGAAAATTAAATCATCAAATTTAAATTTATTACCTTTTTCTTTCCAACGCCTCCCATCCCAAAAAACACAAGAAAATTATGCTTTTGATTTTTCTACAAACCAAACACAAGAAAAAATACCGATGAGAAAGCACAAAAGAAAAATATAGACATTTGGACTTTTCTTTCGCTTTTGATTATGCTTTTGATTTTTCGCTTTCTCTCATTCGGAGTGAAGAAGAAGAAGAAGAGTTTGAGAGTTGAGTGAAGAATGATTTGGAGTTGGCAGGAAACTATTATTTATAGGCCTATGTATCGGACCGCTCAACAAATGACAACTCAACTACGGCATGTGTCGGAAAACGTACAATGTCTACTTTCGAGTTTTGTGAAGACCGAAGACTGAAAACTGTCCTTATTTGTTTTGTTTTCCAGAAACTCCCTACTCTTGCAAGATTTATTTATCGCTCGAACCATCCCCAATAGCTCGGAAAAGGGAAGGTTTTTGACCATATTTAGGAAGGTTGGATTGGAATTCGCTTCAACAGGCTCCCTATCTTCTCTCTAAATATTTTTCCGGTAAAAGACTCTCTACAAATAAGGAGCGAAGACTCCCTTCCTATTTCTTTTTTTTCACTCCCCAAATAACATGAGTGGCCAAGATGAGTCCACATTCTTCATTTTCAATGGTCCATATTTATTCAACAAAAAATTTGTTTTATTTATTAAATATTTATTTTACACTTTCAACAGCTCTTTCCAAAATGCTATGTTTTGTTGGTCCATATTTATTCATATTTATTTAACAAAAATTTTTATTCAACAAAATCCTTCATATGGCCGTTGGTCTATATTTATTCAACAAATTTTTTATAAAAAAAAAATCCAAAATGCTGGCAACAGCTCTTTCCCAACTACAATAACATTTTAAATTTATATAAAAAATAATAATATTTGTTTTAAAATTAAAAATTAGAAAAAAATAATAATAATAAACCATATTTAGGGAGACTTATTGGAGTGTTAATTCTTTATATAACTCCTTATCTGTAAAAAGTACAAATGACTTATTAGGGATGCTCTCGGTGTAATATCAACGGTATCTTTCAAACCTAACTCAAACATTTAAAAAAAAAGTTTTTAACTCAAAGATAAGCTTGTGAGTTGTGACATCTATTTTGATGCTTGACTTTCTTTTATAAAAATAGTTTCTATTTTATAAACTTTTGTTTTTTATTTTTTATTTTTACATAATTGCACAATGTCAGTTAATTTTCTTCCCAAAGATAATAAATAATTTTTTTTGTTGTCAAATCAAAAACACATAGGATCTAATTTCCAAATTTTCATACAATTAAAATATATGATTTTATTTTAAAAAACTTTTATCAAAACAAAATATAATAAATGTATAAAATTATATATATCCAACACCAGAACAGTACCATCAAGTCATCAAGAGCTTGTCCTATTTGGTCATGAGAAATAAATGAAAGGGTTAACCACTCTCAACTACTCTCTTATTTTCACCAACATTTTACTCTCTTACTCTCTCATTGGTCATAAACCTCACCTACCCTCTGTACTAGAGATGGGCGTGGGGCCCCATTGGGGCGGGGGAAGGTCCCCAACCCATCCCATTTCTAAAACCTCCCTCCATCCCCGCCCTCAAATCCCATTTGGGGGAAGTGGGGATGGGGGTGTTTGGGGGGAGGTTCTCCTGCCCCCACCCGTCTCCTATTTCCTCCATTTCTAATTCTAATAGTTTTAATATGAAATCCGAAATTTATAATTCTGGATTTGAAATTAAATTATTTCAATCCTATGAATCACCATGTTTCGATATCCAATCCATATAATTGTTCAAAATTAATATAAATAACTATAGTAATTTAGTATTAAACATAAAAGTCTAAATAAATTCATAAAAAAATTAAGTACATCCAACTGTCAGGTAATCAATTAGTGATGGAACCAAGTATAAAAAAGTTAAAGTTAATTTTTTTTTTAAATATAATAAAATTATATATATATATATATACATATATATATTATATACATATGGGGAAAAGAGAGAATGAGACCCCACCCCCATTTAAAGAAATGGGGATATGGGGTGGGAGTAGGCCCCCCACCCCCATCCCCATCCTCATCCCCATCCCCATTTAGGTTTTAGAGGTAAAATATGCCCCCACCCCCAAACCTCATTTGGGGGCAATTTTTGCCCCCAAATGGGGGTGGGGGCAATTTTTGCCCCCAAATGGGGGTGGGGGCAAATGGGGATGGGGCCCGTGGGGGGAAATGATCATCCCTACTCTGTACCACAGTCTGAAACACATCAACTCAAAGCTATGCCAGAATTTCTACTAGCCTTCCACTTTTCCAGACTCATCATATATTACGTTTTTTAACTTTGAAAGAGTAAAAAAGGGAGAAGAGATGAGTTTGGAGATTTGTTTGGTGGAGACTTGAGAAGCCTTGCTGTATAGTTGTATATATGTACTACTCAAACTAGGTTTAGGTTAAATGCCTTTTAAGACATCTGGTACAGTGGTAGACTGGTATTTATTAGCATAATTAATGTTATTTTCAAATTAAAATTCGGTAAAATTGTAATTATTTTCTCCAAAAAGTATTATTTTATATTATAAAAAATATATATTATTACATATCGATAATTATAAGTTAATACTAAGATAAAAACATCACATGAGTAATACTTCTTTTCTACAGAGAAAGTAATTAACAACAGCTTTTTCGGCTTTTTGTTTTTCTTATTTGAATTCGACTAAAATTATTAAATATGCATGGGTCCAAAGTTCAATTCCAATAATTCTCAAATCTAAAGTCCAGCTACATTACTTATACACAGTTTCATAAACTAGTCATCAACATAAACATACAACTTCACAACATATATACTAAATTTCTTCACTAATTAACCTAACCGAGTAACATATATAAATTGATTTTTTTTTTTGTGTGTAGTGAGACCGAGTAGGGCAAATATGAGATTGGAAACTTCACGTAATGAATCCAAATGGTACTCATCAAGTTGACATTATTATGTATCTAGCCGCGTGAGAGAGACTGTGATATGTACAGAAAATGTGAGACCGTACGAATATCACATGTTTCTTATCTTATTTAATGTCTTGTTTGGTTGGTAAGAAAATACACGAAAATGGAATGCTATCATTTATGGGCAATAGAGGAGGCTAGACTCTATATTTGATTATCGGAATAAAATAGGTACTTTTGACAGAAAAAATCTGACCACAAAGCTGGGATTTAGACTGACACAATATATTGTTTCAGAGAGAATCATTGACTTGGTTTTCTTTTGAAAACCCCTTTTATCCAAATGCAATCTCCCAAATAAATGCAATCTCCCAAATAAACACTCTCTCGCATAGTAATAATACCGTTGAAGAGATATTAAAATGGTATTAATATTTAATATATTTAAATATTTATAAATTATTACCGTATTTAATAACATTAAAAATATATAATTTCTATATAAAGAAACATTTTAAAATTTAAATTTCATAGATAAGAAAACACAGCAAATAAACACAAATATAATAAAAAATTACATGTATAATTGAAAGCAAACATAAACGTAAATCACAAATTATTATTTTTGTATTTTTTTCTATAACTTTTACATTATTTTTTATTTCAAATTTTAATGTCTGAAATATTGTAGACCGTCCATCTCCATCGGTCAGCATATCTGTCCGTTCATATCTGATGATCAATAAATCTGATTCATCCATCTCCAACGGTCAACAAATCCAACTGGATCCCAAACATTTATCTTTCTTGATTATTGCATGGGTAACATAAAAAAAAAAAATCAAAAATATCACTATTTAATTCATCTAACACATGAGTCTCACACCTTACATAGGGGTCACACCATATAGTTATACTTTCACCTTTACAAATATAATCCAACCAAATAACTCTTATCCTATTTAAACTCTCCATTGGGATGGTTTTAAGAGTTAAAATAAGCATATAACTCTCTATTAGAGATAGTCTAATTGGGTTGACATTAGAAAATAATTATTTGTTAAAATTGAAAGTTTTTATTTTTAAAATTAAGATTTTTTTTGAAAGAAAATTAAGATTAGTTAAAATTAAGAATCATAAAAACCGAAAATTTTCATTAAAGAAAGGGACGGTCCAATCTAATTCAAATTAACACAAAAGATCGTAACGCCTTTAACATTTCGACAATTCCACCGCAAATCACAATTCCTACTTAATTTGTTCATAATTCTTTTTTAAAAAAAGTATACTTATTACAAAACTTACAATTTGTAATTCTATTTCTTTGGATTTTTTTTTCTTATTTATAAATAGATTTTGAGCTTTTTTCCTTTTTAAATTTTTACAAAGTGCATTATAATAGAACGAGATTGTGATTTGTGTTGTTGTTGGAACCGGCGAACTGACTCTATTTTGGGAATAAATCTGGCTCAATCTCTCAATGTGGAGATCAAACAAATTAGAAAGAGATTGTTATTTGTGTTGTTGGTAGAACTGACGAACTATTGAAAGTATTAAGATTTTTTTTGATTCTTTTACTAAATTTGAATTTCTTTTAAATTAGATTGGACTGTCCATTTTTTTAGTGAAAATTTCCGTTCTTTTTTTTAATTCTTAATTTTCAATTAATCTTATTTTTCTTTCTAAAAAAAATTAATTTTAAAAACAGTTTTTTTTTCACTTGATCTTCATTTTAAAATACCTTAAAACAATCTTCGTTTAAAAATACTTATTCAATTATATATATATATATATATATAATGCTTCAAACGACTAAAATAACCTTAGTTTCAATAATCAAAATTGGTCTACGGTTAAATTTGACTAACGGTAAGGGAGGTGAATATCATTTATCAATAAAATTGTTTCTGTATGTGTGTAAAAGATCAAACCTCAAAGGAGTAATCTCATTCCTTACAACTATGTAAGCAAAAAACCATGCAAATGGTATTAAAATTAGTCCTATTCCATCCCATACAACAACGACCAAACATACCCTTAGAGAAATCACGTGATTAGTACAACAGTCAACAAAAGTATTTTCCTTTCAACAACAATCTTTAAAAGAAACCGTGGACAACTGGACAAGTCACATGGCCATTACTTCTTTTTTTAGAGGGAGAGAGGTTAATAATAACAGCTTTTCAGCTCTTTTTCAGATTTACTTTTTCTTCTAATTTGACTAAAAATATTGTATGGGTAAAAAGTTCACTTCCCATAATTCCCAAATTCCAACTACATTACTTTGTACACATTTTCATGAACCAGTTATCAAATTAAATGTTCAATTGGGTTTCATTTGTAATATAAATGGAAAGTACAAAATTACCCTTCTTTAAATATTTTATTGATTATTTTTATAAATAAATAAAAAACAATTTTTTTTAAAGTCAAGAGAGAGAGAGAGAGCCTCTTCTCCGATATTAATCAACAATTCATTCTTAATTTGCATTTTGACCAACAACATCCAAATCATTAATTTTAGGGGGAGGTGTACAGTCCAGTCAGCCATGGTTTCCAAAATAAAAGTTTATTATAAATTTTAAATTATTAAATACATATATATATATATATATTTGCTATTTTTTCCTGTAGAAAAAAACATATATATATATACACATTAACCACATATTTACCTTATAAATTCCTTTCTTTATTGGGTTTGGGTCCTAATTGTAACATTCTTTATTAAATACAAATTTATTAAGTCCAAATTCGGTCAAATTTTTTGAAAAAATCTACGAATATACCATGCACCTCAAGTTATCTATGAAATAAACACATGTCATACTTTATTTTGAATTGTCAGTTTGAACTTTATATATTAATTTTTTATATACGAAACATTAAATTTAAAAGATGTTTTGATAAATGTATACAGTGAAGTCAAAATATTTAAATTCAATAATCTACGTACAAGAAAGATATATCAGGTCGAACTGATAATAGAAAAATTATATATATATATATATATCAATATGAATATTATTTTTGAGATCTTTTAACGGTATATTTTTTAGAATAATATTATTCGTAATGATGTATGAGAGGATTAAACGATCAACTAAAAAAATGTAAAGTAATGATGTGATTATTAAAAAAGAGAAAAATAATTGGTGCGATGAATTGTGCAACACCAAATTACACAATATATCCGACCTCTTGGATTGCAATTTGGTTTTCCTTTGGAGAACCAAATTGCACAAAATTGGTGGCCAATTGGAATCGGCCTAAATAAACAGAAGTTTGATATAAATGAGACTAGAGACTAAAATCAAACTAATAAAAATACTAAATCTACAAGTTATTAAAATTTTAAAATAAAGATATCATTTCTATAAGGGATATTAAGATTTTAATCCCTCTAGTTAGCGTTAATCTGAGTTTAGTCCACTAGTTTTTAGAATTACTAACTTTAGTCCACTTGTTCTCTGATAATACCTATTCCAGTCCCTACCGTTCAATTCCGTTAGATTTGCGTTGACTTCCGTTAGGTCAAAGTTAGATTTTCGTTTATTTTAGTCTACTAGTTTTTGAAAATTACTAACTTTAGTCCACTAGTTTTTGGAATTACTAATTTTAGTCCACTGGTTCTTTGACTTTCGTGACTTCCGTTAGATTTAATGAAGACCGTTACCAGTGGACTAAAGTTAGTAATTCTAAAAACTAGTGGACCAAACCAAGATTAACGCTAACTAGAGGGACTAAAATCTTAATATCCCTTTCTATAAATATATATATATATATATATATATATATATATATATATTGAATTGCTATAGCAAACTTTTCTATTTCTTCTGTGAAACAAAAAATTAATTTGGTCAATATTGCGTGTCTCTTTACAATAACCATGTAATTATTTCTCTGCAAAAGCTTATAAATTACAAGTCAGTTACCCAGTTGCTTTCAATTAGGAAGTTCTAGCTCTAGCAAAGTACATAGCTAGAAGGGATGATTTTAGTGAAAGTGTTTTTAAAAAACTACAAGAAATGTCAAATGAGAGGACCACGTCCACGTGATATTATTAATGAGATAAAAAGAAAAAAAAGATTGTTTTGTGACTTTTGTCGGTACTGAATACCAATGTGTGAGAGAGAGAGTGAAAAGGAAATTCTATTATAATTAAGGATTTAAAAATATTTGTAGTTAATGTCTTCATGTGATTTGATCAGAAAATCTTCGAAAATCAGAAAATCTTAAAAAAAAATAAAAAAATAAAAATTAAAAGCTGTTTTTGTCCGAAGCAACTCACAGTCCACAGTTTTGATTTGAAACTTTCCTTGTTTCGTCTTTTAACCAAATCAGGAAATTCTTTTTTGTCATTACTCATTACTAATAAGTTGGCAGACAAATGACAGATCTTTTTTGGATAAGAGTTGCTATTGTGCACCTCTGATATTCTGTGCATTTTAGTGTAGCAAATTAAACATTAATGATAAGAGAATTTCTTGGAGGGGGATTGGGATAGTGCTGTAAAAGGGGGCCGGCCCGGCCCATATCGGCACGGCCCCCCGGCTTTGGCGGGCCGTGCCAGGCACGGCCCGTTTTCCTAAATGGGGGCCCGGTACGGCACGCCGGCACGGCCCTTCCGTGCCGTGCCGCGTACCGTGCCGTGCCGGCCCGTGGGCCAATTTGGCGGGCCAAATGGGTCGGTCCATATTTTTTTTTTAAAATTTTTTTTTATATATTATTATTTTTATATAATAAAAAAAATGTTTATAATAAATTAATAATAGATTATAGATACATTTTTTATTTTATTTAATGAATTAATTCAAAAAATAAATAAATATAAAACATGAAAGAAAAAAAGTAGATAAAAATATGAAATGAAGAATTCTTTATTTATTTCGGACTTTCAGTATTACATATTTATATGATTGCCTCATTAAAAACCTTACCAAGAAAACCCAGTGGGATAAAAACTTGGTAAGGGAAAAAGAGTGCAATCGTATTACAAGTAAATGTACATGTACAACCTAGTTCTGGACCTGGTTACTGGCGGAACCCTCATCGACATATAAATTGGAGAAATTTTGAATAAATTGTTCATCTACCGTTTCATTTTGCATCCTCTTTCGAGCATGCTCCCAATCCCGAATGCATATTAATACTTCCACCATCTCTGGAGTCAAACAATTTCTTCTTGGTTCAATAATTCGTCCACTCGTGCTGAATGCATGTTCTAAAGACACAGTGGACACGGGGATAACCAGTATGTCACGTGCTAAGTGTGACAAGACCGGATACATGTAGCTATAGGTCTTCCACCATAACAACAGATCAAAATTCTCCGTGTTTTCGTCGGCATCAAACTGTGCTTCAAGGAACCTATTCAGTTCGGCACCAGAAGATGCAGCAGATCGTGTAGTTGAAGAAGAAGAACTTGCTGATTTGTCTTTTTTCCGGCGTTTGAGAATGCTCCAACTTGTCGGCAACGGTTGTCTGTCCGGTTCTGGTGATGGTTCCGTGTGAATGCCGCCAAACCTGCGCTCATAAATACTAAAAACTTCGAACAACTTGTTTCGAATGTCAGTAATCTGTTCGGAATAATCTATTGACAATTTATTACCAGTAAACTCAAGCAAATATTCTAAACCAGCTAATTTAATTCTAGGATCTACTATAACACCTAAGGCATAAAGGAAAGGCATTTCAGACCAGTATTTTTTAAACTTGGTCTCCATGGCAACAACTGCATCGCCAAGCAAGTCATCTTCCCTATAAGTGTTTAACATGTCAGACATTTCCACAATCTGATGGATTGCCTGGGAAGATGTGGGGTAGTAGACCCCAGAAAGGGTTACAGTGGCATTGTAAAAAACCTGTAAAAATTCAACAAAAATCTTTGCCACATACCAATCGTCTGGTGTCAGTGATTGAGCAGGTGGACAACCACTTTCGGCCAATTTCATGTTATAAAAACCCGAAATAGTTGTATCATATTCCAAACAATTTTTCAGCATTAAGTAAGTAGAGTTCCACCTTACCGGCATATCAGTTTGGAATCGTCGGGGTCGTAGACCGTTTAATGTACAGTGTCTGCCAAATTCTTGAAATCTTGGATTAGAGCTACCGATCCAAGAAATGGCATCTCTGATGCGTTCTATACGATTGCTTACTTTCTTCAAACCAGACTGTACAACTAAATTTATGATATGACATGCACAACGCTGGTGGAAGAAATAACCCCCAGCTTGCGGGATGTTTCTTTCAGTAAACAATGCAATAGACTTAGTATTTGCCGATGCATTATCTAATGTGATAGAGAGGATGCGATGAGTTATGTCATAAGTTTCTAAAACAGAAAGAATGACAGCAAAAATATTGTCTGCGGTATGTGCAAAATCCATAGGACGAAAACCAAGAATTTTTTTTTGTATCTTACATTCAGAGTCTAAATAGTGTCCTGTGACACATAAATAGTCCTTTTTGGAACATGCGTTCCAAATATCGGAAGTTAATGCAATTGAGACAGTTAGATGCTGTAATTCAGCCGTCAAGTCATCTCGTTGGGTTTTAAACATTTTTATCAAATCGTTCCTAGTGGTGGTTCTAGAAACAATTTGCATTTGGGGGCAAAATGCAGATGTTATAAATTCTTGAAAAAAAACACAGTCACCGAAATTAATAGGTTGATCAGTTTGTGCAATGTACCGTGCCAAACATTCTCTAGCATGTGCGGCGTCGTAATGCCACGTCGTAACCGACCCGTCTGGGTGCCGTTGCAGTTGTGTCTGGGTTGTATTGGGTACCTGTACGTGTTTGGGCATGCATTTTGCATATGTCTTCTCAAATGACCGGTTCCACCCTTAGTAGTGGTATAGTTCTTAGGACAAAACTTACATTTGGCTCTGGGGCCGACCGTACCGTCTGGAAGTGTCATTTCTACTACGTCAAAACACTGCCATACGTCTGATGTTAACCTCTTAGATTTGGTACGTGATGTCGGTGTGGCACCGGAACCAGAAGGTCCCGCTCCGGTTTCTGCAGGTCCGGAGAGATCAAAATCATCGTTCAGCATGTTTAGACCGTCTGGAAAATAAGGATGGGTGAGATCCATTTCCTAAAACAATATATTAAAATTAACTCCTACACATAAAAATTATTAATTTACTAAAACAATATATTAAAATTAACTTCTACACATAAAAATGATTATTTTACTAAAACAATATATTAAAATTAACTCCTACACATAAAAATTATTAATTTACTAAAAAAATATATTAAAATTAACTCCTACACATAAAAATTATTAATTTACTAAAAAAATATATTAAAATTAACTCCTACACATAAAAATTATTAATTTACTAAAACAATATATTAAAATTAACTCCTACACATAAAATGATTTTTTTTTTACTAAAACAATATATTAAATTAACTCCTACACATAAAATTATTAATTTACTAAAACAATATATTAAAATTAACTCCTACACATAAAATGATTTTTTTTTACTAAAACAATATATTAAAATTAACTCCTACACATAAAAATTATTAATTTACTAAAACAATATATTAAAATTAACTCCTACACATAAAATTATTAATTTACTAAAACAATATATTAAAATTAACTCCTACACATACAATGATTATTTACTAAAAATATATATTAAAATTAACTCCTACACATAAAATGATTAATTTACTAAAACAATATATTAAAATTAACTCCTACACATAAAATGATTAATTTACTAAAACAATATATTAAAATTAACTCCTACACATAAAATGATTATTTTACTAAAACAATATATTAAAATTAACTCCTACACATAAAAATTATTAATGTACTAAAACAATATATTAAAATTAACTCCTACACATAAAAATTATTAATTTACTAAAACAATATATTAAAATTAACTCCTACACATAAAAATTATTAATTTACTAAAAAATATATTAAAATTAACTCCTACACATAAAATGATTTTGTTTTACTAAAACAATATATTAAAATTAACTCCTACACATAAAATGATTATTTTACTAAAACAATATATTAAAATTAACTCCTACACATAAAAATTATTAATTTACTAAAACAATATATTAAAATTAACTCCTACACATAAAAATTAATAATTTACTAAAAAAATATATTAAAATTAACTCCTACACATAAAATGATTTTTTTTTTTACTAAAACAATATATTAAAATTAACTCCTACACATAAAATGATTATTTTACTAAAACAATATATTAAAATTAACTCCTACACATAAAAATTATTAATTTACTAAAAAAATATATTAAAATTAACTCCTACACATAAAATGATTTTTTTAACTAAAACAATATATTAAAATGAACTCCTACACATAAAATGATTATTTTACAAACAAAATATATTAAAATTAACTACTACAAATAAAATGATTTTTTAACTAAAAAAATATATTAAAATTAACCCCTACACATAAAAATGATTTTTTTTTTACTAAAACAATATATTAAAATTAACTCCTACACATAAAATGATTATTTTACTAAAACAATATATTAAAATTAACTCCTACACATAAAATGATTAATTTACTAAAAATAAAAATTAACCCCTACACATAAAAATGATAAATTTACTAAATAAATAAAATTAATAACTGATATAAACATAAAATGATAAATTTACTAACTAAACAAACATATTAAATTTAAAATATAACACTTAAATAAAAATGTACCTTTGAAGTTTGAACTTTGGTGTCTTGGTGGAGAGATTAGAGAATAATTGTAAATTACTAATAAAATATTATAATAGTATATTAGTAGTGTAGAATAGTAGAGAGAGAGTAAGAATGAAATTAAGAATAATTGAAATTGTATAGAGAGTTTGAGAATGGAGAGATTGAGAGAATTAGAGAAAGTGAATGAAAAGTGGAATGTGTGGGAGTATTTATAGAAAAATTAGAAAAGGGGGTAAAAATATAAAATACAAGAGTTGAGGGGGCAAATTGTAATTTTTAATGTTTTTTTAAAAAAATAACCGTTGGCTGACGTCAGCCATGACGTCAGCCAACGGTTATTTTTTAAAAAAAACAATAAAAATATAGTTAAATTAAAAAAAAAAAAAAAAAAAAAATTCTGCGGGCCCAACGGTCGGCACGCGTGCCGGCCGTTGGGCTTGGCACGCCGTGCTGGCGTGCCGTGCCGGGCCGGCACGCCGTGCCTGGAAGCCTGACCCGGCACGTGCCAAGAATGGGGGCCGTGCCTGGCACGGCCCGCCATCCTTGGCAGGCCGGCCGGACCGGGCCCTCTAGGCCCGGCCAATATTTACAGCACTAGATTGGGAAGCCAAAGATAACAGCATTTTAAGTATCTAAACATAAATATGGAGTTTATATTGTATAATTATTTGTTAGAGATCATGAAGGTGAGTTTTTCGATACCCTTCTATAAATGTAGGCTATGATTTCTTATAACTGTCTACAAATGTCATTTCTAGTAAAATAAGTGAAGAGATAGAGTGAAATAAATATTTTATGGTATTTTTTTTTCGATAATTACAATTGAGACGAATATATATATATATATATATATATATTTAAACAATTTAGATCCATATTCAAGAGAAATGTTAATGGGTCACTAATAGAAACTCAAAAATATATAATAGTAATAGAAATACTCTAATGTTTTTAGTTGATCAACATATTCCAATTTTATTTCTTTCTTTTTTATGTTCAAATATATTATAATCTTCTTTAATTTTATTAAGATACTTATAAAGCTTATTCAAATATCATTGGTAAATTCATAAAACATCATAATGGAGTAATTAAACATTATATATATATATATATCTTCATAAAGCTATATCATGTAGATTAAATACAACTTTATGAAGTCCAAATTCGGTCAAATTTTTTGAAAAAATCTACGAATATACCATGCACCTCAAGTTGATTGCGAACCTAATTACTTATAATTAACCATATCCATGGAATAGTGGTTGAAATCATAAGAAAATAAACAAATTTCAGATTTTCAAAGATTTTCTGATCAATACACATGGAGAGAGAGAACTCAGAAGGAGAGATCAATCAATTTGTTTGTACATTGTACACAATATTTTTACACATTAGTACTACTCACTCTCATTATAAATTTATAACAAATAACACCTAACTCTCCTGAGGTTTACTCTTTTACACGAGTAAATAACTTTACTGTTAATTGATACTCACATCCCCTACCGTTAGGGTTTGAATGTTCAGTGTGAGAGTTGACTGTTAAAAAATGATAAAAAAAATCTTAATTTTAAAAACTGGTTTTTTTTCCACTTCATCTTCATTTTAAAATACCTTAAAAAATCTTCATTTTAAATATTTATTCAATTATATATATATATATATATATTTGAGAGGTTCTCTAATAAGGTCCACCCTGAAATATTTATTTCAGGGCCTACTCCTACAACCACATGTTCACATGTGGGGTTCATGATTGTTAAAAAAAAAGAGCCTCATATGTGAACATGTGGTTGTTGGAGGAGGTCATGAAATAAATATTTTAGGGTAACCTGACTAGAGAACCACCATATATATATATACACACACATTTAAAATTCTTCAAATGACTAAACTATTTTTATTTTTGATAGTCAAAACTGGTATACGGTTTAATTTGACCAACTTTGACTAACAGTAGAGGAGGTAAATGTCAATTATTAATCAAGTTGTTTGTGTAAAAGAGCAAACCTTAGGGTAGTTTTGTATAATTAGTTATTTTAGATTTTGGGTGAATCAGAGGTATTTCTGTCTTTTATCATTTTTTAACAGTCAACTTTCACACTTAACAGTCAAACCCTAATGACATGGGAGGTGAGTGTCAATAAACGGTTAAGTTATTTCCGCGTGTAAAAGAGCAAACCTTAGGGTAGTTTTGTGTAATTAGTTATTTTAGATTTTGGATGAATCGGAGGTATTTCTGTCTTTTATCATTTTTTAACAGTCAACTTTCACACTTAATAGTCAAACCCTAATGACATGGGAGGTGAGTGTCAATAAACGGTTAAGTTATTTCCGCGTGTAAAATAGCAAACCTTAGGGGAGTTTAGTTTAGTTTATTCATAAATTTATAATAAACACCTTAGCATTTACTTAATCCCTATAACAAGTTAACGGTACAGTTGTCCTTCTTGTAAAGCCTCCAAAGTCGGTGAGTTAAGCCAACAAAAAAATAAAATAAAAAATAAAACATTGTACAAATGTATAGATATTTGTTGAGTGTACCGTATGATATCTCCAACACCATTCAATATATATTTTGATGAATGACTTTCTTTTATAAAAATAGTTTTTATTTTGTTAACTTTTATTGTTCTGTTTTTTCTTCACGTAATTGCACAACATTAGTTAATTTTCTTCCCAAAGATAATAA
>CM065639.1:70020104-70048093 GCA_033220585.1 Dipteronia sinensis | reverse complement strand
CAACCCAAATGATGTGGCAAGTGTTGTTTTCATTAACCATATCATCTCATGTTGTGTATGGTGATTACAACTCACTTGCCACATCATTTGGGTTGAAATCTAGACTGTCTAACATTACTCTATATTTATGCTCCAAATGCCAATTCTCATATTAATCTTCAAAGTAGTTGGCAAAGCAACCTTTGATAAACTCATAACATGTAGAGGTGTAAAAAGGCCGGACCGGCCAGCCTGACCTGAAATTTTTGAGCCCTTTTACTATGTGGATTAGACTCAGATTTGGGCTTATTACTGTACGGATCGAATTAGGCCAGATTTGAGATTTCTCATCGGTTGTTAAGCCCAGCCTTCAAAACCAATGTCATGAGAGCTTGGTCGGATCGGATTTGGGCCCAACCAGGCCCAGCCAAGTTTGACTTCTTTAAAAATTAAAACTTTTGTATTGCACGGGTTCGGTTAGCCAAACAACAGTAACCACCGTGCTATACTCACCAATGTGTAATTATATTCCAATTTTATTATAAATTACATATTTACAAATAATTATATACCACAATTCAATCCCAAGTCAGACCTGTTAAGTTTTAACTTACAATTTTTTAATTATTTAAAGAGTGGTGTTATAGGTATACCTACTGCTAAACTATTTATACTCCAATTTTAAATTTATTTAGTATTTTTTTCCCTTTATCAAATTACTTAAAGAGAAATACAATTTTTATTAAAAAAATCTCGTATAAAGTAAAACTAATAAAACCTCATTTTCTTTATTTCAAAACCCTAATGATATAGATTATTTCAAATCACTAAATGTTTACTATTTTTGTTTATATTTTCTTTCTGCTCTCAATCTCATGTTTCCCACGTTTAGAATTTATTGATTTATTATTTCACATGTTTGTTTTGTTTTTTCTTTTCAAATCCCAGATCCATATTTGCTATTTTTTTTCTTTCTGGTTTATTTCTTTTAAATCTTCCAGACATTCTATGATTTGTATCAATTCTTCTATAGATTTTATTCTGGATCTTCCAAAGTTTAATGTTATTTATAAAATATAAAAAACAACTAAATCGCACCAATAATCGCAACCAAGAAAACCTAATCTCTGACAAAAACGAAAACACACAAAACTCTAACTCAATCACTCAAAAACATCACCAAACAATCAATATCACACTCACAATCTACCACCAACAATCCAATCAACTACAGAAAAAAAAATCGCATCTAATAAGGATGGTTTCACCATCAAATAAGAAGAAAGAAATGTCCTGCAAATGGATGTGTTAAAACTGTATAAAAAAATTAGAGATGAAGTATATTTTATTTTTACTTTTTTTTAAAGATATAGAGTGTAAAAGGGTAATCCTGGAAATAAATCAAAAAAAAATATGTAAAAGGGTAATCCTGAAAATAAATCAAAAAATTAATCAAAAAAATTAATAAAACCATTAATTTTATATAATTAAATCAAAGTTTTAAAAAGTGGGGCATAAATAGTTCTGTAGGGGGTGTCAATAGCACTACTCTTATTTAAATTACATATTTATTTTCTTTCATTTTTAACTTCAAATTTGACTTTAAACAAAAAAAATATATAAATAATAATAAGTTATTGTTCAGGCCGGACTCATTCAGGTTTGAGCCGGACTTGGCTCGCACAATAATTTACTAAAGCCCAATCCAAATTCAGGATTTTAAATATTGAGCCCATACCAAATTACGGCCTCTACAGTATCAGGCTGGGCCAGACCCGGACTGGACTCGGACAGATAAATATTGAGCCCATACTAAATTAAGACCTCTACAATATTGGGTCGGGACGGACCGAACCCGAACTGGACTCGGATCGAGCTAGACTTATCTAGCCCTTTTGACACTTCGAACAACATGTGCGAAAAATTCCACCATAACTAAAGCGATACATGGTCCCACGATAAGAACATATGAGAAACTGATTGAGAGTTTATTTATAAGATTTCAAGATTGGAAGTTTCATATTTTATGAAGATCCAAAACCTCTTCGTATAGATAATGTAATGGTTCTGAGTTATCTAGACTTCCAGAAGTAACTATTTGGTTTCATCTAGATTTGGTGTTTCTTTTTGGTATATTTGATGAGGCATAGGACTATTGTTTGTAAAATTCAATGCTCTAATAATCTTATATATGATTTTATATTTAGTTGGAGAGAGAATCCGAGCGGCCAAAATTAAAAAAAAATGAGACGAGTCAGCTTCTATGAGATATATATATACTACCAAAAATTAATTTAACTTGATTAATTAAATAATTACTCGGATAATCCTTCGTCTTGCTTTTCTATTTATAATTATACTAAAGCAATGAAAGAACATACATTTTTGTCACAACCCAACTTAGTGCCCATAAATTTTTAGAAATCAAAATCATCTCGATTTGGCTTAGGTGAAGTCAGCAACGTCTTGTACAGCAGAGCCTGTCCTCCCTAGTGCGATGGTACGTACTGCGTATTTCCTGACTTACCTATGATGATAATAAAGAAAACTGAAGTTGTTTATGGTTAATTGAGGAACCTTTGACCTCTTCAACAATACTGAGTATTTGAAGAAATTTTATAACATATCTTATTCAAGAACTGACTTGGCTTTTAAATAACCTTGTCTACCACAACGAACTTCAACAAAATAGGAGAAACATTTACAAAACCACATACACAACAAAATAGGAGAAGAATAGTTCTTCCCGTAATACTAGCTCAACTAAAACAAGATTAATTAAACTTATTCAACAACTAGAAAATAATAAAGCAATAATTAGAAAGAAATGGCATATAACAACTGCCTTCCCCTAAAAAAATCAGCCTTGACCTCAAGGCCATGGTTAGGAAATTCTTTTTGCATAGCAGTAAGATTTTCCCAAGTTGTTTCTGCGGTGAAAGTCCTGTCCAATGAATGAGAATTTCCTCTTCATATTTTCGTGACGTCGATCGGAGAACGGCGTGTGGGTTGTAGGGACAATGGTTCCTGTTCCATTACCCACAGCTGAAGTTCACTTGAATTGGATGCCTGGAGCTAACCTTTTCTTTAAAAAAGAAACATGGAAAACAGGATGAATCTTAGACTCCGATGTCAATTCCCAACTTATAAGAAACTGCTCATATTTTCTTAGAACCATGAAGGGTCCATATATTTTGGAGCTAGCTTGGCAGCTTTTCGTATTGCCGTTGATGACTGTCGATAAGGCTGAAGTTTTAGATAAACCCAGTCCCCTACTTCAAATTCTGGTCGTATAGTCTTCTTCATACGAGATTACGACTCTTGAAGCGTGACTCTCAAGTCTTAAGATTTGATCTCTAATCTGTAGTTGACTGGTCCAAAGACTCAACTGCAATAGCACCAGGAATGTAAGACAACAATGTAGGCGGAGCCCTGCCATAAACAAGTTCAAAGGGAGTCATTTTGATACAGGAATGCCAGCTGGTATTGTAACAGTACTCTGCCCATGCTAACCCGTTACACCATTCTTTGGGTAGCGAACTCAAAATCCACCTTAGATACATCTCGAGGGTATGATTCACCACTTCGCTCTGACCATCGGTCTGTGGATGATAGGCAGAGCTATAATTAAAATTTGTAACATTCCTCTTGAATAACTCTGACCAAAAGATGCCTTAAATGTGGGATCTCGATCACAAACAATCAATCTCGGCATCCCATGCAATTTAAATATTCTCAAAAAAAATATATCTCAGCAACACCAACAACAATATATGAATGGGACAATGGAATAAAATATGCGTACTTGGTCAGTCTATCAACCACGACAAAAATTGTAATTTTGCTTTTAGATACAGGTAAACCATCGATGAAATCCATTGATATATCTTCTCATACTTGATTTGGGATTGGCAATGGCTGTAGAAGCCCGGCAGAAGCAAGTTGTTCGACTTGTGGCGTTGGCAAATGTCGCATGCAACAATAAACTCCTTGATTCTTTTCCGCATTCCTGTCCAGTAAAAATTTGCCTGAATCCGCTGGAGGGTTTTATGATACCCTCATGAGAGCTATTATGAAACTGCTCAATTATATCAGGGAATGATGGTGAATTTGCAGGTAGGAAAATTCTTTTTTTTAAAAAAAATCACTTCATCAACAACCTTCCATAGTCTCCGGCTTCATCTCCTTGGATTAGTTGAACCAAGTCTTGCAAATCTGTTTTAGAGTTGATGTCTTCTTGATTGCAACTACCCAATTTGACACTGGTTGAGAGATTGCTGCTAACTCGCCAAATGGTATTGCCTCCCTTGCATCATCTTCTCTTCAAGATAAAGCATCGGCCACAAGGTTTTCTAGTCCCTTCTTGTATTCTATGACGAAATCGAACCCCATCAATTTAACATAATCATCTTTGTTGAGCTAAAGTGGTGATGTTTGGGACACACAAATACTCAAACTTTGGTGATCTGTTCTCACTACCAACTGTCACCTGAGTAGATAGGGACGCCATCGTTGTACAGCCAAGACTAATGCCAAAATTTCTTTCTCAGTATGTTGACAATAATATATTTTTACCTCGCAACACTTGACTATAAAAAGCTATTGGTCGGTATTGCATCAATACAGCTCCCACCCCGACCGCTGGTATCATATTCCATAATAAATTTTTGAGCAAAATTGGGTAGAGCTAAGACATGAGCTTTCTTCATTGCTGATTTTAAATTTTGGAAGGAAGTATCTGCTGTAGGTAACCATAGAAATGAGTCTTTTTTTAGCATCCAAGTCAGAGGACCTGCTATCTTTCCGTAGTTCTGGATGAACTTGCGATTGTAACCTGTCAACCCAAGGAACCATCTCAATGTTTTTGGGTGGTGGGTTTAGGCCAATTAACCATAGCGGCGATCTTGTCTTGATCCACGACAACCCCTTCATCAGAAATCACATGGCCAAGGTAGTGGACCTGTCACTGCCCAAACTGACACTTTCTCTCTTGACAAACATCTGGTGACTTCTTAATATAGTTAAGGTAGTTCCAAATGGTGAAGGTGTTCCTTCAAGACCGACTGTAAACATGAATATCGTCAAAAAATACTAAAATAAATTTACGCAAATATTCTTGAATACTTCGTTCATTAAGGCTTGGAAAGTTGAGGGTGCATTGGAGAGACCGAGCAGCATTACTAAAAATTCGTAATGCCCATGATATGTATAGAAAGCAGTCTTAACAGTATCCTCTGGAACTACCCTGATTTGATGGTACCCCGCTTCCCAAATCAAGCTTCGAAAATATTTTTGCCTCATTTAAACTCATCCAGTAGCTCATCAATAACGGGAATCGGAAACTTGTCCTTGATCGTGATCTTATTTAGAGCATGGTAGTCAACACACATTTGCCAAGAACCGTCGTTTTTTTAACCAAAATGACAGGAGAGGAATAAGGATTGTTACTTGGCCTGATAACTCCTATAGCAAGCATCTCCGGTTACAAGTCGTACAATCTCCGACTTTTGATAATATGGGTATCGATATGGCTTAACACAGACTGGTCCACTTCCTGGTAGTAATGGAACCTTGTGATCATGGGTGCGAGAGAGTGGTAGGCTGTTTGGTTCTTCAAAGACATCGCTGAACTTTTTTCAGGAGCTGTTGCAAGTAAGAAGATTGATACTGTTCTCTTGTGAAGGCCTTGGACTATCCAGAGAAAATAATTGGAACAACTTACTTTATACGCTTTTCATGCCTCTTTGATGAATTTTAATTCCCCATCTATTTGATCTACCGAACATGATTCTCCTTGTAAAATCACCTCTGCTTCTGCTACCTTGAACTTCATCTGTAATTTTGGCAAAGTCCCACAAGATTGGACCGAGTGTTCATAACCATTGTGTGCCCAAAACAATATCATATCCTTCCAAAGACAGTAAATAAAAATCAGCAGACATCTTGACAGCAAGATTTTCAATTCTCTGGGAGGTCAGTGGCTCAGTCGAGGCATGGGTGTGGATTCTGTAGGGACGGGCCGGCGGTTTGATAACTTTATGGATAGAAGACTTTTTCTCTGTTAAAGCGTGTATTACAAATAGATGTTGTATTATCTTAGCAGGGGAATTGGCGAAGCAAAGGAAGGACATAGTTTTTTGCACTGTTTCTCTTGTTTCTCGGGCTGTCTAGCGTCGGCGGCCTGCTGCAGTGGTTCGCTGTAGCAATTTTGTTCTTGATCTGCAGTCTCTGTCGACACCACCAGTCATGAGCTTAGTTTTCGTGGTTTGGGTGCTTTGACAGTTCCTGGTTGGTTCTCTTGGTTTTTTCTTTCGCTGTTTCCGTTGCCTTGTTTGGATGTTTAATGAATTTGCTGTTCAAAAAAAAAATCAGCAGACACAGGAATTCCTTGCGGGAGCAACGTTACACCCTTACACTTCCCTTAACTTGATAAACGTTCACCTGATGCCACAATTACTTCAACTGTCCTCCTTGTACTTGTTGTAAGCCCACCTTCTTTGCTAGAACTACACTGATAAAGTTATAAGTGCTTCCCGAATCAACCAAAACAATGGTGGATATGCGTCCAATGTTGCCTCTAACTCTCATTGTCTCTGGTGCTCGTGATCCTGAAATAGCATACAAGGAAATTTCTGGCCTGTTAATCAAGGATGTCTGCTCTGTGTCTGTTTCTTTCCATAACCACATCATCGTCTCCTTCTGCTTCACAAAGTTCAATTAGGAACAACTTCTTACACCAATGACCCAGAACAAATCTTTCATTACAATTGTAACACAAGCCTTTTGTTCCTTCAGATCTGTTAGTGATAATCATCGGGCTGGGAGAGTGGTGTTGCTATTTTTTTCCTCCTGCTGAGGAAAAGAACCCTTTATGAAATCTGCTGTTATTGCTGGTCAAGCGTTGTGATGTATTGAGAGCTTCATACAAGCGAGCTAAATCGATGGTTGTTGACAAGGTTGCCGGGCAGCCAGCTAGTACATCAGCTTTAATGGACTCTTTCAACCCGCTGATGAAACAACTTACTTGGCGGTTCGGAGGAAGAAACCCACTTTAGCTAACAATTTCTCGAACTGAGTCTGATAATCTCGAACTGAACCAACCTGCTACAACTTAATCAAGTCTCTGAAAAAATCTTAAAATTTAGTAACACCAAACCGCAGATCTAATCCATCCCGGAACTCTTGCCACGTCAGTACGCCCTTCTCCTGTTTGAGTAGTTGAAACCATAATTGAGCGTCTCCTTCCAAATGAAAGGATGCCAAAGCCACTCGATCTTCTTCCGGGGTGTGATTGAATTCAAAAAACTGATTCATTCTATAAAACCAGCTAGTAGTATCTTCTTCCCCTTGAACCGCGGAAAATCAAGTTTGACAAATCGGGGTGCATAATGCGACCTCTGCTGTGATGGGCCACTAGTGCCTCCCATTCGTAGAATCGGACTCTAGAGCGAAGCCTGTAAGTTCTCACCTTCCAGATCAGGTTGAACATTTGTGGGATGTGAACTAGCTTTGGTGTTGAACTGAACAGAAAGTTCATTCAACTTGTCGAGAATTTGTTGTTGACCGATGATGAGAGAATTGACATCAGCTTCCAATTTCTCCACTCTTGAATCCATGCCAGTGCTCTGATACCACTGTGGTACGTACTGCGTATTTCCTAACTTACCTATGATGATAATAAGGAAACTGAAGTTGTTTAAAGTTAATTGAGCAACCTTTGACCTCTCAACAATACTGAGTATTTTAAGAAATTTTATAACATATCTTATTCAAGAACTGACTTGGCTTTTAAATAACCTTGTCTGCCGCAACGAACTTCAACAAAATAAGAGAAACAGTTACAAAACCATCTACCCAAGAAAATAGGAGAAGAATAGTTCTTCCTATAATACTAGCTCAACTAAAACAAGATTAATTAAACTTATTCAACAACTACAAAATAATAAAGCAATAATTAGAAAGAAAGGCACATAACAGACGAGCACCGCGACAACAGCCTTCGCAGTCATATAAAAGACAGCGAAGTGAGCATGAGCCAGTGCTTGTACCATCTCCGGGTGAGCTGAATATCAACAGCTGCCCAAAAACCTTCCATTCGGGGGATAATATGATCTTGCACTTATCCACACTCATTCATTCCAGAAACGGTTGTGTCACATATTTTACGTTTTGAAATATACAATTAATCAATATTATTTTTAATGCAATATGTTATCAAATCCAATTAAATCTCAAAAACAATATTGGATAATTTCAAAAAAAAAATTATAGTTTTCAAACTTTGAAAAATATAATAAAATTGCAAATGGTGTACATCATCCCAACCAAAAAAAACAGATATATTTTTAAAAATTAAGTAGATATTTAAAATATAAAATAAAACCATTTAAAGAATAATTTATTTTAATAATTATAATATAAAGAAAAAAGAAAAAAAAACAGTAACGATCTCTTCTTGGGGAACGGTGAAGCCAGGAAGTGGAAGGATTGTTTAATTTATTTTGAAATTCATAACATTAATTTAATTTATTATTTATTACCTTTAATTATTTCTCATTCAACATAATAAAAGCAGACTTTTCAACCTTCACAATTCCATTTTTGTTTGTTCATAGTCCACTCTGCTGCTGCTGCTCTGGTGTTTAGATTCTCTCCAAATTTACTGGTAAAATTTCATTGTATATTTTATCTGATTATCACCTGGTTTTTAACCGATATTTTACTGTTATTCATACAATTACTTTCTCTGCATAGAATTTAAAATTTTACCGTTCAATTACCTGGGTTTGTTTAGGACTGTTATTTTATTTTTGTGTGATTACTGTTGAAAAATTATGGCATCCAATTTTTGCAGTCATTTTTTATTATAGTAATTTTATCCCTTTATATTCCAATTGTATATTGTCTTGTAGAGCCTTAAAAATGATGGACAATAAATAAATATGAATGTTTCAGATTTAAAGGTTATGGAGGACCAGATTGTTGCCTTGAATCGAATCTCAGAGTTACCCGATTTTATTATTCATCACATTATGTCTTCCCTTTCTCCAAAAAGAGGCAACTCAAACGTGTCTTGTCAAAGAGATGGCATCATTTACAAATATAGTATCCAATCTTGGATTTCAATCAATTTTACTTCGGAAAAGAAGATTTGGCTACCAAAACTACTGAATATTTAACCGGAATGGACACAAGAAAATTTTGTATAAATAAGTTCATACAATTTGTTGATGCTTCCCTACTACGGTTTGTGAGTTTAAGGTTTCTTTGCAGAAATTTAGGCTATCCATGACAGTATTTGATGTCGAAAGAGTCTCTTCTCTTCTTGACAAGTGGATTGAACTGGCTGTGGCGAATGAGGTAAAAGAGTTAGATTTAAATGTTCGATCAAGTAATGATAGGATGTGGAACAATATTTTTAGCTAAATTTTTGACGACATTGAAGCTAGGTGGTTGTAACTTGGAGCAGTCCTCTGCATATAAAATAAGGTTCCATTCTCTCAAAAAGTTAGAACTAATCTTAGTCCATATAGATGAACAAATGGTTCAGAAGTTTATCGGTGAATGCTTTTTGCTTGAAGATTTGTTTTTATCCCTTTGCTGGCATTGTAAACGAATTCGTATCTATCATGCACCCAAGCTGAAGATTCTGACAATTGATACATTTTCCTCAGGGTTAAGTGATTATGATGATATCTTAGTTGATGTTGAAAGTATTGAGATTGTTGCCCCAAGTCTTCAACAATGCACCCTTGTAATTGTTCAATGGTCATGCGTGATTGACATGGTTGGGTGTGCTGATTTTAAGCATTTCAATTTAACTGGTGCCTGTATCTTAGATCAAGAGTTCCATAACCTTATATCTAAATTTCCCTTGCTTGAGATATTGATTGTGAAAGGTTGTTTTCTTGAAAGAGTTTCACTTTCAAGTAATCGTCTAAAGGAGTTACATGTTCTTAAATGTCCTCATTTAAGGGCCATTGATATCGATGTTCCAAGTTTACTTACACTTTTCTATGAATTTTATTTTAATCCTTCTCTGTTCTATAAATGTCCCGTGTTCATGCTCATGGAAAGTCAGAATTCCACTCCGTTGTGATGGATATGAAGTGCTTATTTGGCTCGATTGAATAAATTTTTTTCTTAAAATACCCTATGACATTGAAGAGCTACGTATATCTATTTTTATTTAGGGCACGGTATGTATAAATCTCGTATTATTAATGTTTCAGTTAATTGTTTCTTGCTTGTATCAGTTTGCTTCTTTCTTTCTATCTAACTCGTGTTTATGTTGAAAGCTAAACTTGACCTCCAGCCAACCACCTTTCAGCAACCTCCAACCACCATTCAGAATCCTTCAACCAGCCACCAAACAACTGAAATCTTTAAATTATATTCACTGTTTTGCATTTATTGTGTTTGTTTTATCTCATCTCATTTCCCTATATAAACGATTAAGTTTGTATTGTAAAGTGTGTGGAGTGGTGTAAGATAATCTAGAGAGAAATAAAGTTTAAAGTTTTTCCTTCGTTTGAGTGTTCGAAATCTCACTCAGAGGTGCAACACAAATGACCTCAAACTTCCCATCCCACCAACAGTGGTATCAGAGTCCAGGAGAACCAGAAATTCGAAAAATAGAGGACAAAACCAAATTGGCCCAGAAATCAAAGTGCTCGGAATAGTTTTTTGAGCATACCAATGTGTTCTACTCATCGTAAGGAGTGCTATGGTGAAACAATCACCCAAATCGGAGCTACAGAGAGGCCTCACGTGAGGCCAGAAGTTGGAGAGTGAGATCATGTGCCGTCACGCGTAGCCATTTCCTCTGGCGCGTCACTGACACTCTCTGGTCGTCTTCCTCTCCCAATTGTAGGATCCGACCCTGAAGTCCGATCCATTGACCCCAAAGTTCGACCGTCACCCTGGTCATCTAGTCCGACTCGAATTCGACACTGTTCATGTGTCGCTGACGTCACTAACGCCGTTATAACTTCTGGAATATTCCGTTATCTTCGGTTTACTTTTGCCAAAAGTTTGACTGCTCATTTTGGACGCTTTCGAACTTTTTTTTGACAAACTCGGACTAGTTTTCAAGGTTTTCGACCATTCTGGATGCAACCGTGCACTATGTTTTTGCAAATTCAGACTCTAGATTAGTGTTCTAAGCACTTCAAGTCTCAATGGCCAATGGTAACGTGCAAGTTGTCATCCCGAAACTCACCAAAGACAACTATGACAACTGGTGCATACAAATGAAAGCCCTACTAGGCTCTCAAGATGTTATGGATATTGTGGAAGATGGATATACAGAACTCGCATCGAAAGAAGCTGAAGAAGCAATGACAGATGCTAAAACAACAACTCTCAAAGCCGGTCGAAAGAGCGATTGTAAAGCAAAGTCCATAATTTATCAAGGACTAGACGAAGCCACGTTCGAGATCATAGCATCCTCTAAGTAGTAGTAAGAAGTTTAGGAAACTCTTCACAAGACCTACAAAAGTGCTGACAAAGTGAAAATGATACGTTTTCAAACTTTAAGAAGTGAATTTGAATCCCTACGAATGAAATCAAATGAATCCATTACTGAGTTCTGTACACGAGTTATGATCGTTGCGAATCAGTTAAGAAGAAATTGAGAAACTATTATAGACAAGAGAATTTCAGAGAAAATTTTACAATCATTAGATCCAAAGTTTAACTTTATAGTTGTGTCCTTTGAAGAACTAGTGGGTTCATTGCAAGCCCATGAGCAGAAAGTCATAAGAAGAAGTGACGACAAAGTATTGGAGCAAGCTCTCCAGTCAAAGCTCCCCCTTCAATGAAAAAAGATACGAGCAAGGAGAACCTCACAACAATAAAGAGAATGAGGTAGAGGATCTTGTGGAATGAGTTCTAGAAATGCAGAAACCAAGGGTAGATATAGAGGAGGAAGAGACGCCAATAGAGGAGGTCGTGGACAATAGATCTATGTCTCACAAGAAAGATGAAGAGGAAGAGGACGAGAAAGAAGTGGCGGGTACAACAACCGTCCGATCATTGACAAAAAAATGTTCAATGCTATAATTGCCACAAATATGGCCACTATCGCAACGAATGCAGAGGTAACCCAAATGAAGTAATGATAACTCTAACTTTGTAGAGAAAAAGCAAGTTGAAGGAGAATCGTTTATATTGATGGCACACAACTCAACATATCAAAATTAAAATGTTTGGTTTCTTGATTCTGGAGCCAGCAACTATATGACTGGCAGAAAAGACTTATTTACTGAATTTGATAAGAAAGTTCATGGAGAAATCTCATTTGGCGGCCTCTTTAAAATCTCTGTGCAAGGAACAACAGATGTCATGATAAAGTAGAAGAATGGAGATCATGTTTTCATCTTCAATGTTTATTATGTTCCAGACATGAAGACAAACATCCTAAGTCTCGAATAACTCTTGGAGAAAGGTTATCATATTAGCCTTCAAAATATGCAACTCATCATTACAAATGCTCGAGGAACGCTGGTTACTCAAGTCCAGATGACGAAGAACAAGATGTTACTTATCGTAATTTATCATGATATGCCAAGGTGTTTGACAACCATCATCGATGACAAAGATTGGTTATGACATCTTAGGTATTAATATCTCAATTTTGAAAGTTTAAAGTAAATGGGAAGTAAGAAGATGGTGACAGGATTACCAAACATCCATCACCCAAATGAAATGTGTGAAAATTGTGTTCTTAGTAAACAACACAAAAATAGTTTCGGAAAGAAGGCAAATTGGAAAGCAACAGTGCCATTTGAGCTCGTTCATACAAATGTGTGTGGTACATTTACACCGATATCAAATGGATAAAATCAATATTTCCTTACCTTCATTGACGACTATAGCAGGAAGACTCTGGTATATTTCCTAAAAACGAAATCTGAAGTATTTGGTGACTTCAAAGCATGGTTTTAGTAAACGCTAGGCGCTAGTTGGGCGGTAGACCAACGCCTAGCGCCTAGGTGGTCTAGACGGCGCCTAGGCGGTTGATTTTTTTTCTACCTATAAAACCAATAATAAAACTCATATTATAAAGAAATTCAAACAAAAGCATCTACATAATTCCCTTTTGTTTAATATAGTATTGTACTTGTTTAATATAGTTTTATTTCTTAATGGATATTTAAAATTTTTGTATTTAGCGAGGGTGTGTTTTGTTATTTTACAAATCTGCTTTTTAAAAGTCAAAAACATCTTTTTTCTTCTCTCTCTCTCACACGCCTTCTCCTCTCTCTTTCTGTCTTTCACACATTATTCTCATTCTTTCACCATTTTCTCTCATTTCAAGCTTTCTCTCTCCTCCATTAAAGCTTGTTTTTGAGTTATTTTTGAATAAATCTTGGTGGGTTTTGTTTGTCAACAGCATTCAAATCTAATTTGTGTGTTGATTTTGCTAATATTTTCTCCATTGATTCAATTTGTAAGAAAACACTATTTTGATTTTTGGTTTTATTTTGGGTTTCGGTTGATGTTTGTGATTTTCACGATCTGGGAAGTGGATTTTGGGTTTGATTTTCACTGTTTTGGTGGACCCTTTTTTTTACAAAAAGAATCGGCTAGGAGGGCTAGACTGATTAATCTTATAAAAATCGGTCCAACTCTGTCGTTGACCGCCGTTGACTTCCGTTGACCGATTTTTAGACCGAAATTCTTAGATTCGGTATGGTGGAACACCATACAACCCCTAGGTGGCTGCC
Source organism: Dipteronia sinensis (assembly GCA_033220585.1). Taxonomy (NCBI): domain Eukaryota; kingdom Viridiplantae; phylum Streptophyta; class Magnoliopsida; order Sapindales; family Sapindaceae; genus Dipteronia; species Dipteronia sinensis. Next base: position 70,034,384 of record CM065639.1, on the reverse strand, counting down.
TAGAGCGTTTTTCTGAACACTGCTTCAAAGAGTTCAAAACTCTTGTGGAGAAGCAAAGTGGCTATTATATCGAAACACTGGATCAGATCAATGTGAAGATTACACTTCAAGTGCTTTTTAGGAATTCCTTAAGCAATAAGGAATCAGATATCAGTTTACACTAGTTTATACTCTTCAGTTAAACGGTGTAGCTGAAAGGAAGAATTGAACAATCTTGAACATGGTCAGAAACATGTTAAAGGATAAAAACATGCCCAAAGGTTTTTGGGCTGAAGCAGTTTTGTGTGCGGTATATCTACAAAACAGATGTCCTACAAAGAGTTTTGATACAAAAACACTGCAAGAAGCATGGAGCACTCACAAACTAAGTGTGAGTCACCTAAGAGTTTTTGGCTCCATTGCCTATATCAAGGTCCCAGAAATGAGAAGAACCAATCTTGAAGATAAATGAGAAAAATGTATCATTGTTGGATACGGTGACAGAACTATGAGTTACTAGCTATACAACCCTGTCACTAAGAAAGTGATCTTTAGCAGGGATGCCAATTTTGAAGAAAATGAATCCTGGAATTAGGATCAGACCAAAGCTTTCAGAAGTGCAGAGTTGATACCTGAAGAAGAGATAAGAGAAGTGGCTACAGAGCCATAAATACCCAGAGATCAGCAGACTCTTCAATGTGGTTCCCTTTCACCACAAATGTATGATGCTCCATTACCAATTGAACGTGACTTCTCATACATGAGGCCTAGAGGGAAATGTAGCCTAGAAGATTGGTATGAAAATACATAACATGTGGAAGAAGATATTACCCTATATTGTCTGCTGATGACAAGCGATCCAGTTAGCTTTGAAGAGGCTAACCAAGAAGAAAATTGGAGAAGTGCAATAGATGAAGAGATTCGATCCATTGAAAAGAAAAAGACATGGGAGTTGACTAATCTCCCAAAAGGCCGAAAGACAATCGGAGTGAAAATGGGTCTACAAGACCAAAAGAAATGCAAAAGGAGAAGTCCATAGATACAAGGCAAGAATTGTAGCAAAAGGCTATAAACAAAAGGAAGAAGTTGGTTATAGAAAAGTCTTTGCCCCAGTTGCCAGACTAGAAACCATCAGATTGCTAATATCATTAGCAGCAAAGAAAGGTTGGAAAATTTACCAATTTGACTTAAAGTCAGCATTCCTGAATGGCTTTTTTGAAGAAGAAATCTATGCGGAACAACCACCTGAATATGTGAAGAATGACAAAGAAGATAAAGTGTGCAGGCTAAAGAAAGCCCTATATGGTTTAAAGCATGCACCTCGTGTATGGAACATGAGGATTGATGATTACTTCCGAGAGAACGGATTTGAGAAATGTCCGTATGAGCACACACTATATATGAAGAAGGAGACTGACGAAAGCTTGTTATATGCTTGTCTATATCTTGGTGATTTGATCTTCACCGGCAACAATCCAGCCATGTTTGAAGATTTCAAGCGGAGAATGTTGAAAGAATTTGAGATGAATGACATTGGTCTAATGGCTCATTTTCTTGGTATTGAAGTTATGCAAAGCGAAAAAGGTATTTTCATCTCCCAAAGTATCTATGCAAAAGAAATTCTGAAAAGATTTGGCATGGAAAAATGTTATCATGTCACAACTCCAGTAGAAATAAGATTAGAGTTAAGAAAGAATGAAATAGGAGATGTTGATCCAACCTATTTCAAGAGCTTGGTTGGAAGCCTGTGATACTTGACATGTACCATGCAAGATATACTCTATGGAGTTAGACTAGTCAGTAGATACATGGAGACTCCTGACCAGTCTCACCTAAATGCAGCAAAGAGGATACTCCGTTACATAAAATGTACTATTAATGATGATATATTATATACCAAAAATGAAGATTGTAGGTTAATTGGGTATTCGGTTAGTGATTGGAGAAAAGATCTGGATGAACGTAAAAACATGACATTTTTTTATGTTTTTTTATGGGATATAAAGCGTTCACATGGTCATCCAAAAAGCAAGTCATTGTGACTTGTCATCATTTGAAGCCGAGTACGTTGATGCATGTTCAACTGTTTGTCATGGTATATGGTTCAAGAATGTGTTGCAGTATTTGGGATTTCCACAAGTTAATCTCACATAGGTCTACATTGACAATTGGTCAGTAATTGCGCTAGCAAAGAATCCAGTATACCATGAAAGAAGCAAACATATTGATACGCGATATCATTTCATCATAGAGCATGCGAAGATTAAAAAGGTGGAACTAGTCTCTTGCAGGACATATGATCAAATTGCTGATATTTTCACCAAGTCACTCAAACATGACGTGTTTTCAAGACTAAAGATAATGCTCGGTATGGCAAAACACAGTGAGTCAAGTTTAAGAGGGGATGTTGAAAACTAAACTTGACCTCCAACCACCATCCAGAATCCTTCAACTAGCCACGTCCCAACTGCCACCAAACAACTGAAATCTTTAAATTGGATTCACCGTTTTGCATTTATTGTGTTTGTTTTATCTTATCTCTTTTCCCTATATAAAGGGATTAAGTTTGTATTGTAAGTGTGTGGAGTGGTGTAAGAAAATTTAGAGAGAAATAAAGTTTAAAGTTTTTCCTTTTTTTGAGTGTTCGAAATCTCTCTAAGAGGTGCACACAAGTGACCTCAAACTTCCCATCCCACCAACAGTTAATTGGTTGTAATTTATAAAGGGTTCATATACCTTGGACAAATTCAAAAAACAATCGCAAAACAATCGTCTTCACTCCCTCGCTCGTGAAGTTGGGAATTTGACTATAGATGTGATAGATCTACTACTTTCGAATTATGCAGCTTTTTTGGATTGCTTACTTTGGATTTGTTGTCCAAGGATATTATCTATAGAAAGTATACCGTGGAAAAGATTCGATCAAATTCATTAAGGTGCGCCATTTTTTCATTAATTCTTCTTTTTTTGTTAAACATAAATATGTTATATAAATGATCAACATATTTCAAATATATTCCATTTATTTTCTTGTGTAAGAGCTATACAAGTAAATCTTGTAAATATGCAGATTATTATGGGGAATTGTAAGGAAAAGTTTTAGTTTTTGACTCCGAATTTAAGGGGTATATAAAGTCATGTCTCACAAACTGTGTTGGATTTAAATGATTTCTAGTTTAATAAGTTGAGTTTAGCTTCATCTAAGAATAATACAAGTTTTCTATGAAAGATTTAATTATGAGAGATAAAAATAGCAAAAATAAAAATGAATGAGAGGTTCTTTAAAATACCCATGTTTAATTTGTAGTTACTCCAAGTTTGCTTTCTATACAGTGGTTTTACAAGAAGATGAAAAGAGATGCAAAAATGTTGCAACTGTCACAGAATCAAGTGTTGGCTGCATTACTTGAAAGATTTCAAGATTGAAAGCTTCATACCATTTAAAGATCCAAAACCTCTTTATGATATAGATAATTTGATGGTTGCGTTGCGTAAATTTCTACCGGGAACAGTTCAATTTCGACTATAGATTGGAGTTTTCCTGAACATGTTGCGCTGAGGCATAGAACTTATGTTTTATAAGTTCTATTTAACTTTATATTTAGTTGGGAGAATGAAGTTAGGAACAACAATATCTGGTACACAGGTTGATTTTTTACATGAAGGACAATGTAAAAATATGAACCTGTTTAATGTATTTTTACTGTTAATTTTGATAATTTTATTTTTTTTAATGGATAAATCTAGCTGAAGATTTATTCATTACACTATAATTCTGTTTCAAATTCCAACATAATCCTCAATGGAGCTGCAAATTAAGCAACCTTTGATAAACCCACGAGATGTGCGAAAAATACCACCAGAACTAGAACAATTTGGAGTACCATGAGAAGAACTGTTAATGTTTACGAACAAGAAACTTATCGTTAATGATACAAAATGATATAATTTCCACATTATAAGTATAGGCAGTTATTTAAAAGATTTTGAGATTGAAGTTTCGTACCATGTGTTTGGTTGAGTTATTTAGATTTTCGAAAGGAACTATTTAGTTTCATCTAGATCGGTATTTCTTTTTCACATAGATGAGGCGTAGGACTATTGTTTATGAAGTTCATGCTCTAATAATTGTGAATAACTTTATATTTAGTTGGAGTGGACCCAAAAAAATAGAAAAAAGCCATTTCTATGAGATTTATTTATTACCAAAAACTAAAATTAAAAAGACAATCAAGTAATTTAATTTGATTAATTACTCGGAGGTCTCGCTATTCTATTTATAAATTACATTAAAGCAATGAAAGAACATATATTTGTAGCACACAACAATTTGGTGCCCATAAATTTTTAGAAATCAAAATCATCTTGATTAGGCTTCGGTGAAGTCAGCAATGCAGTGTACAGTCGGAGCCTATCCTCCCCCAGCGACGAGCACCGGGACAACGGCCTTCGTGGCCGTATGAACGACAGAGAAGTGAGTGTGAGCCGGTGCTTGTACCGTCTCCAGGCTAGCTGAATAGCCACGGCTGCCCAAGTCCTCCATCCAGGGGAGTAATATCTTGCACTTCTCTTCACTCTTTCATTAACAAATGTGTACCTAAAGTGTTGTCACATATTTTACGTCTTCGGCTTCGAGACCAAAGGCTTCCGTTGTCTCAAGAGTGATAAGAGTGGACGAAGATGGCGGTAACCGTTCGATGAAGGGACGTTTTAGGCACCATGATAAGAGCTCATCGCCACTGAAGTTTCCGGGGCCTAACATGCAACAACTCTTGACGTTATCACGAAGAAATTGGCTACTTTGGAGATGTCCCCTTACCACGAATAACATTCTTTGTACAGGGTCACCTTCTCTTGTTATCTATAACATTCATATAATTAATTCTCATATATCCGAAAATAGTTTTTGAAAATTAGAATAAATTTATAATTTTAACTGTTATCGTAAATATAAATTGAGTAAAAATTTGATCTTACTACTTCTCCTTTTGTGAAAATGAGGGACTTCACTCTGTCACAAATATTCTCCAAGACCAGATCATCCATGTGTTGGAACAGTGGTACCTGAAATACACAATTAGAAAAAATTAAATTTGAGCATGATATTATAAATTTCGATTAAATTTTTTGAATAAATAAAAAAATTGCAGCCATTGCATAATGGGAATCGCTGCCTGTATTTATTTGGGCCTAGGCCCATTTTATAATTCATCAATTTCGTCTCACATACATTTCTCGGAGCCCACTAATTTTAAGTCTAACTAACCAAAATGATATGTCCAATATTCATCTCTCGATCTCTAGATTCTAGTCTCTTCACACATTTTAGGCACTTCATAATTATTATTTTTAAGTCAGACAGCTGACATCAAATACGATTTATATATTTACTCTCATATATATATTTGCTCTCATAAATGGAATGCCCGACCTTAAGGGGAGTCCAGTGAAGCAGCCATTTAAGATCTCCGATCTTTAATGGCCCTCAAATTATAAAAGAAAAAAAAATTATTTCAGATATAACATATGTATGATTTTCAACAAACAAACTCATATATGAGTTTAAAATAGGTTCATCAAATATATAAATTTTTAGAGATATAATCATGTCCCCCCATGTAGTTTACATTATTAGATACTTTACCCCTTTTAGTTTCAGTAATGGTCATTCCACCCCCCCCCCCCCCCCCCCCCCCCCCCCGGGTTGAAAATTTATATAGCACTTTTTGGGGATTGATTTACGCAATTAGCACCGTTTTAATAACTCTAGTTTAAATAGCACTAAAAATGGGATTGGGACAAAAATACCCTTTCTCTTCTATTATTTTCTCTTACCAATCCTCTTTTATTTTTTTTATATTTTTTTTTTCAAAATCTCCATTGATGGAGCTCGAGCTCCACCGCCGATGACATCACCGGTGAGTTGATCGACAAAACCACCGGCAAAACGTCCGTTGTGCGCCACCCATTGTAACTGAAGTATCCGTTTTCAATTTCGAGCTGTGTGAAGAGAGAAATGAAGCAAAATCAGAATCGTCTCCGAACCTTCATCGTCAGATCTGCGACGATCCAACACGAATCCGGCGAAACTGATGGCTCCAATGAACTCAGCGTCGTCTGATCTTCTAGATCCAACTACTTCCGGAGTCAACCGGCGCCGTTGTCGAATCGTCAATTTCACCATTGAGGAGGTCTGTTACCTTCACGAGGAAGAAGAAAGACCAGAATTTTTTTTTTGTATTTCGCCCCAGTATGTCCCGAATTTCCAAAATAAGTCTCGAATTTCCAAAATAAGTCTCGAATTGACCCCAATAAGTCTCGGGTATTCATAAATAAGTCTCGACAACGTATGAATAAGTCTCGAAAATGCATAAGTCTAAAAAATTCGTGAGTAAGTCTCGAATAATCGTAATAAGTCTCGGGTATTCATGAATTAAGTCTCGAATAAGTGTAATAAGTCTCAAGTATTCATAAATAAGTCTCGAAATGGAGCAAATAAGTCTCGAAATTTAAAAAAAAAATCTCAACATCGGTTATTGTTCATCTTTTCAGATTCGAAAAACCCAAACCCAAACCTATACTAATTCAAGATTCAAACAAACCTCTATTCAGATTCAACAAACCCACCATTCACATCAAATTGATAACAAATTCACAATAAAAACTAAATTAAAAACTTAAATTAAAAACCTAATTTTTTTAAGAGATAATTTAAAAAAATTGGAGATATATTGGATCTCCCAAGTCCCAAATTCAAGTGGCGGTGATGCTTGTGAGTGGCGGAGTCAAGAGTTCTCAGTCGGCGGTGAGATCAGAGGTAGAAGATGAATGAGAGGAGAGATTGTTTGAGACAATGGGAAGAGAGAGAGAGAGAGAGAGAGAGAGAGAGAGAGAGATATGCAGAAATTAAAAGCCTAAAAAATATATGAATAATAAGTGGGGGGTATTTTTGTCAGCACACCTTTTTAGGTGCTAATAAAACAACACTTATTAAAATAGTGATAGTTGCACAACTCAACTTTAAAAATGTGCTATTTGGAACCATTCCCTCCCCCCCCCCCGAAAACCAAAATATTAGACACTTTACCCCCTCTAATTTCAATAATGGCCTTTCTCCCCCCCCCCCCCCCCCCCCCCCCGAAAACTAAAATATTAGATATTTTCCCTCTAACCGTTAGAAATTCCGTTAGTATACTTCTTTAACCGTAAAAAAATCAATTAAATGACCTTATTACCCCTGAACATGTGAGTTATGCCCCCTAATGATACCACTAATTGTTTAAAAAAAATCAGAATTAAAAAAAATAAAAAATAAAAAATTATTTTAAAAAAAACAGAATTGAAAATAAAAAAATGTAAAAATTAGAAACAACAAAATTCAATATTTCATAAAAAAATCAATTCAATATTTCAAAATAAATTTTAATATTGTTTTAGTTTTTTATAATTATATTATTTTATTATTTTATTATTCTTTATATTAATGTTTTTTAAATAATTTTTTTATTTTTACATTTCATTCTTTATATTAATGTTTTTTAAATAAATTTTCTATTTTAACATTTAATTCGTTATATTAATTTTTGTTTAAATAAAGTTTTTAATTTTATATTTTCAATTTTGTTTTCTAAAAATACTTTTATTAGTTTTTATTTTATTAATTCTGAATTTTTTTTTCTTTATAAACAATTAGTGGTATCATTAGGGGGCATAACTCATGTATTCAAAGGTAACAAAGTCATTAAATTAATTTTTTGACGGTCAAAGAAGTAGACTAACGGAATTCCTAACGTTTAGGGGGTAAAATGTCTAATATTTTGGTTTTCAGATGGGAGAATGGTCATTACTGAAACTAAAAGGGGTAAAGTGTCTAATATTTTTGTTTTCAGAGGGGAGAATGATCATTATTGAAATTAGAAGGGGCAAAGTGTCTAATAAGGCAAACTGGGGGGAAATGAGTATATCTTTTTTTTTAAACTAACAAACTCATAAATGAGTTTAAAATAGGCCCACTGAACTTTTTATTTTTTTATTTTTTAAGGAATGCTCACAAATTATAAAACTAATTATCATTCTCAAGTTCTTATACCAAGTCAAACTTGGGTTGAATCATATTTCTAGCACTAATTGACTTTTTTATATATAAAATGGGAAAACAACAGTACATCACTGCTCATATCACTTACTAGACAACCAGAAGCAGATATCGAACAAAAATCAAAAATCAAATTAGAATTTCACTTAAATCTTGCTACAAAAATTCATATTTCAGATACAAAATCTCAACATGAAATACAAAGGCCATGAAAATTTACTTTCTATTGTTTGTTTCGGGCTCCAAAAATTTCAGAGCCAGGTCTGGTAAATGGGTAGATATCCGTACATGCTATAATGGCACTACAAATGTAAAAGAGAAGGTGTACTATTTTCAGCTAAGAGGACACGTTGCAATATATTATAATTTGAAATCTAGTGATTTTAGAATTTTTTTTTTAAATAAGTTAATAGTGATTTTCATAAAAAAAAAAAAAAAAAAATTAGTTGTGGTACCTACCTGTTTGACTAAGTCCAAGCAGAGATGGTATTTAATGTCTCTCCTTAACCCCTCAGGGAGGTTACTGATCATCTCGCACTCATCTACGCCGCGCATCGCCGCCCACCGTTGTCTTTCGTAGTTTCGCACTCGCTGCCGGAACCCCTGCGGCAACTGTCTCTTCCTCATCCACCATTCTATGTTTCTCATCTTCAGTTGCATTGCTTGTTTCTTTGATGTTGTTGCATGCAAGAACACCTATTTCATCACGCCAAATTTCCCATTAAAAAAATTTGAAAAATTAATGTAGTAAACCAATTATTTGATTAATTAGAGTAAAATATACCTTAATATTTCCAATCAACATGGTGACTAAAAGGAGTCCACTGGTTAGAACGATAATGTTGAAGACAATTTCTAACCATTCTGTAGTGCTCTCCAAGTTCCCAAAAGTGCTGATAATCAAAACCACAAAATATTATTGGCCATTGATCAGAAGATTGATATTAGAAACAAACTATAGCGTAAAGATTAAAAAAAGTACAGTTTTTTATTTTGTAATTAATCCACCCGTAGTTTAAAATCTTAGGGCAATCTTAGGGCAGTGACAGTGGTGGAGATCTAGAGATGGATCTGTTCATAGATTGGGGAGACCAGAGCCTACCACGCTACGAACGGAGGAGAGTAGGCTTTTTGCAGCATGGGATGCTCTGATCTCCTCTTTTCAATTTTCTAATTTTTTTTTAAATAAATAAATAAAAATTATCCTAATCAGAAATTGAAGTTGTAAACAAAGATGCTGTTTCGTTCCAACTTACTTAAGTGACATGTGAGTTGCTATAATATTCGAACATGAATTTGGACGATTTAACATTGTTCATAATTTTATTTTCATACCAATATACAGATAATTTTTATCAAAATGGTCCACAACGATAAAAATCAGAGCTAAAAGAGTTCGTACCTGAGAGTCATAAGGCCCCAAAAGATGGGAAAAAGTGTCTTCTCCAAACGGCTATTAGTTTTGACAAGTTGAACAGTCCATTTATAAGCTCCATAGTCATAATTATTGGAATCTTCTAAGCAAGTAGACCTAGCTGGTCTGTTCTCAGCCCATGCCCACCTTGCTCTATCACTCACCATACTCGATGTTCCATAGTAAATTGAATCTTTACATGCTAGTAATCTCAGGTCACAACCATGCGTATCTCTGCATTTTTCTCTCAGACATTTTAAAGATCTCTGAATCCCAAACAAGTACCAACAAGCTCCTGCTGCCTGCACAAATATTGCACTTGAACCATAAAACATGTTCTCCGATCGTTGTTTAAACCCCAGTTTTTTTTTTCTATAAATATTTTTCGAGAAACGGCTCTACGATTAATTATTTTATGTTATGTCGTTCTAATTAGTGGTTCAATTGGTAAGGTCTTTTATTGTTGTGTAAGAGGTTTTAAGTTTCAATCTCGCTCATGTTAGCTCTTTAATTAGAAGAATTGGTTTATATTTTCTTTTAGAAAAATTCGCTGCTAATAAAAATCAGAAACTAATTAATGTTAATGGGTGTTAGCTTGATTAGGGTTTTTTTTTGAAGCATTAATTAGTGTTTTCTTGCAACGAAGATATATTACTGTTTGCCTTCGCATGAATCACGACAAGGAAGAGATGCTACGTGTAGCTTTTATTTGATGGGATTTTTATTTTATTTTATTTTTTTTACTTTCTAGATCTCTTTGTGTCTAATCTCTGTTTCCTTTGTGTCGATTGAATTGGAATAACTTTTGGCTTTTGAAGATATGAACGTGGGGATTAATCGAGCACCTATAGTGCATGATTAATAACTTTTTGGGTATTTTCCACAAAGTCCACCCTAATTTATTTTTTTCTCTAAATCCCTCTTCTGTAATCCTTCACTATAAAATGAAAAAAAAATATTTCACTATTATGATATTTATAAATAGTAATATAAAATAAAAATTGTAAATGCAAATAGAAAAATAAAATAAAATAAAAACTCATGTTTTCTCTCTTTCTAACACTCTCATACACAAACACCAAACTCCCAAACACAACTGCCACCACCCCCCAAACACCCAATGCCCAATCACTACCCCAAACACAAACACCCACCCCACCACGAAAACACCCTAAACCATCCATTGGCGACTGGCGGGCATGAGCAAGAGTAAGAGGGACGTACATGATGCGAGAGAGAATATTTTCTTATTATTTTAGTATAAATGTTTTGTTATATAATTTTTAATTTTAGATTTTTAGCAATTTACATGTTTACTCTAATGTTTCTTTTCAAATAATTAACAGTTTACTAATTATAACCACACATGAGTTTTTAGGTAAAATTTAAACGATGTGGTGCGTTTTGGAGAATAACTCAAACTGCAAGGGAAACTTCAATAATTTCACTTAATAAAAGGGTCTTTTGAACTTTTACTCTTTTAGAGCTTTGAAAAATTCCCCACACTTTCTCAAAAAACAGAAAGAAACTGTTCAAGATTTTTGTGTTCACAGTCACTTCATATTAATGATTCTCATAAACAACTTTAGACTAATATATATACAAAATGGGTCTAGTAAAGGACAAAACAACATGATCGATAATAATATAAGTCGAAAAATGAATATATATATATATATATATATATAAATACTTTCAATAAAAGAGTCAAAAAAGCTTAATTGGGAGAATAAAGAAAAAGGGTGTACTTACATGTGAGGCAACAAAATATGCGATCATATTGAGAACAATCCCCCACCAAACAGTGCCAAAAATGTAGCCAGAAATGTTTTGCATGCGACGTAACAAGCAAACAGAGTAGTAGATTTTTGGGAGATATTGGAACAAAAACATTATCAACAACACTGTCATCACCACTCACCAGTGTTGTTGATCCTCTTTCCAGTAGAGATGGAACCACCACCCACAGCACAACCTGCAAATACAGTAAATATAATAAATATATCTATTATTCGTGACTCGATTTTAGTTTCATAGTCAATTTGAATCAGAACCCTGATCATCTATTAATTTGAGCTTCTATGTACCGAGCTTTTAAAGATTTCAAAGAGAAATCTGCCCACACATGCTGTGGAGAAATCACTTATTTTATTTACATAACCCTAAACTGGACACTACATATTGTCAGACCCTCAAAGATAAATACACTAAATAAACAGAGAATGGTATGCGGTGACAAACTCATGATATGTTTTACTTAAAATGTTCCATGCCTCATCGGAGCTTGAAGTAATATATGCACATGGTCAGGATGTTACAACTTTTTTGGAGACCGTTATTTTGTTTCCTCAAGAATTTTCCCTCAAAATACGAAAATCAAACTAAAACGGATATGTAAATGAAAATAAAATGAAATGATAACGGAGCTAGTAAAATTAAAACAAAAAAAAAATAGAAAAAAAAAAATGGAACTCGAATTGTAATAACTAAAGGAAATAAGAAACCTTACAAAATTCTACAACTAGATATGAAGCTAATTAATAGTTGGCTTAAGTCAAGTAAATTATAAAACCAACTCATTTTATAAAAATGAGTTAGCTTAACAATGTAAGGTCTCTAATCCTTAATTAAGAGATTTTGGAGTAAAATTCCCATTAATTAAAGGGTTTTCGGTTACTTTACATTATCTGAAAGAGAAAAGACACAAAAGAAAATGAACAATAAAAAATGGTTCTTCTCTACAAAAAAAAAAAAAAATTTGGAAAAAGAGAAAGAACAATTAATGTGAGTCATTCCAGATTTTTAAAGTTCATGCAACATTATGCGCACAACTCCGTAGCTGTAAACTTTTGCCGATGCAATAAAATGACAATATTTTGAAACAAAATCTTTAGTATGTATGCATGCGTGCACATATATATATATATATATATTAATATATATTTATAGAATAATGTAATAAGCTATAGCTAGCAAGGAAACAGTTTTTTTTAAAAACAAATTTTCTAGTAACATTATTAACCCCAAAAAATCATATGAGATAAATGATATGTATTCATCGTACATAATTTATCAGTGATGTTGCTAATGATATGGTAAAATAAATCGTATATCACATCATATAGGTTAATATTTAATCTTTGGTAAGTAAAAAAAATCAGGACCTTGTAAAGTTACAAAATTAGCTTGTAAATTTTTTAATGTAACATATCTCCAACATTACAAGACAAAGGTCTGTCAGTTTTTTTTTCCAGAACAGTTTTGATTAAATAATTATTATATATAGGTATATATAGAGTGTGTATTATAAGCTATAACTAGCAAGCACTACAACAATTTTTAAGAAAATAAAAATTTATACATGGGAACTGAACATCATAGGAATTTCCTTGTTGAGAGTCGAGACCACCTTGAACCATGTAAAAAAGCCAAGAAAATAAAGTGCAACAAATCAAAGACCCCATGACCCAGTAATATTCTGCTATATATAAATGAGAGACAGAAGAAGTACAGAACAGAAACTACCGATTAGACATGATGCCGGTTCGGTTCGAACAGGTGAACCGAACCGGAACCGTTTTGAAAAAACTGAAATCGGAACTGAAATCGAAAATTCGGTTCCTTTCGGAATCAGTATCGGACGGTTTCGGTTCCTGTTCTAAATTTTGAGGAACCGTCCGGTTCGAACGGATGCGAACCGGCGGTTTGGTTCCGGTTCGAACTAGATGGTTCCAACGTATATATATATTATTTTATTTTTTATATTAAAACCAATCTGAGAACTCAGTTCTCAGATCATCACCTCTCATTCATCTCTCTCTCCTCTCTCTCTCCCTCTCTCTCAAGCCACCACCGTCCACCATCTTCTTCTTTCAATGGTCGGCCATCCTCGATCATCTTCTTCTTTTGGCGATCGCCATCATCGATCATCTTCTTCTTCTTTCTTCTTTCCTCTCCTTCCTCGTTCTTCTTCTTTCCTCCTTCTTTCTTCTTTTCTTCTTCTTCCTTTCTTTTTCCTTCTCTTCTTCTCTTTCTTTTCTTCTTTCGTTCTTCCTCATCTTCTTCTCTTCTTTCTTTTTTCTTTTTTTCTTCTTCCTTTTTTTTTCTTCTTCTTGCTGCTTGGATCGAACAAGAGAGATGTGATTGGGGTGGATTGTGTGTTTGAGTTTTGAATTTTGACTGGTTTGATTGGGTTTGTGGTGGTGCTTGGATCGAACAAGAGAGATGAGATTGGGGTGGATTGTGTGTGTGTTTGACAGTTTGAGTTTGATTTTGAATTTGACTGTTTGATTGGGTTTGTGGTGGGCTGTTTGAGTTTTGATCGGTTTGATTGGTTGTGTATTGGTGTGCGTGTGTGTGTGTGAGAGATATATTCTGATGAAAACTGATGTGTACTGTTGTGTGTGAGATAGATTATGATGAAAATTGATGAATGTAGTTAGGGATTGGAAATACAGGGTTGGTCACTTGGGTAGTTGGATGGATCCGTGGATAGGTGTAGCCGTGTAGGGAGTGATCACTGATCAGTTGAGTTGTTTTTAAAAAATAAAAATAAAAAATAAAAATAAAAATAAAACCGGTTCCGAACCGACGGAACCGGTAGAACCGGACCGCAACCGTGGAACCGAAACCGAAACCGAAACATCCCTTAGGGAGGTTCCGGTTCAGGTTCTAGTTCCCGCCGGTTCCGAACTGGAACCAAACCGGAATCGGAACCGGAGTCATGTCTGCTACTGATCGAGTTGTTCAAATTTATAATTCTCCATTATACCCTTTTTAGTTTTTACATATT
>CM065639.1:69999005-70020004 GCA_033220585.1 Dipteronia sinensis | reverse complement strand
TACCTTTCTTCGCGAGCTAGTGTAGTCCACAATAGTGGAGCTTTAACCTTTTCGGTGAGGTAGGTGTAGTTCACTTATAGTGGAACTTTTACCTTTTTAGCGAGCTAGGTATAGTCACATATAATGGAACTTAACCTTTCTTGGCCAGCTAGGCGTAGTCCACACATAGTGAAGCTTTAACCTTTTTGACGAGGTAGATGTAGTTTACATATTGTGGAACTTTAACCTTTTCTATTGAGCTAGGTGTAGTCCACTATAGTAAAACTTTAACTTTCTTGGCAAGTTAGGTGTAGTCCAAGTATAGTGAAGCTTTAACCTTTCTTGGCGAGCTAGGGTAGTCCACATATAGTGGAACTTTTCGGCGAGATGTGTAGTCCACAAAAAAAATGGAACTTTAACCTTTCTTGGCAAGCTAGGTGTTTCCACATATAGTGAAGCTTTAACCTTTCTTGACGAGCTAGGTGTAGTCCATATATAGTGGAACTTTAACCTTTTCGGTGAGGTAGATGTAGTCTACATATAGTGGAACTTTAATCTTTTCGGTAAGGTGTAGTCCAAATGGGTGGAACTTTAACCTTTCTCATCTTGCATCTCCTTATATCATATGGGATAATTTCGTGCTCACATATCATCTAAGGACTTCTTGCTCACATCATTTGGGAGCTTCTAGCTCCTATATCATATGGGAGCTTCTTACTCCATATCACATGGGAAAGCTTCATGCTTCATCTGGGAGATTTCATGATCCACATCTCAAGGGAGCTTTGTGATCCATATCCTTACCAAGTTCTTGGCGATGTGTGAGTTTGCTCAAATCTGATTTGTTGCTAGGTTGTTTACTAATTAGTTGGTTTTGTCAAGAAAGAGTCCTGATATCTTAAGGCCTGGTGCGGTCTTACGACCTGGTACTTCACGAGCTTGTGCAGTTTCCAGCACCTGGTACTTCACGACTTGGTGCGGTTTCTAACACCTGGTACTTCATGACTTGGTCGGTCTTTAACACCTTCCTAGGTTAAGTGTAACTTTCAGCCCACTTATCAAATAATTCATCAATATAGATAACAAACAAATTTTGTTAGGTAGCAAGTGAAATGCCTTAAACAAGTATAACACAACTCTAATGGCGATTCGAATAAATCAACATAACTAGCAAAGCCGTAGATCATGAAAATAATAAGATTGAATATCAGTATGAGCAATGAATAAATTGATCATGTAATAACAGAATAATGACTAATATAAATATGTAACTCAATTGATTATATAATCATGAAATGAGCTTTTAATATTGACATGAATATCAAATCTGTTGGCAGCAGAACAACATTTGAACATCATCATAGATAGTGAATCAATTTATCATTTACTCATAAAAGTTTAACATCAACATGTACATCAAATCATGTCCTCATGAAATAAGCTTTTAACATCAAACAAATCAGTTGATCATATACTAACAAAACAATCTCTAGATAACAAATTGACTTACAAATCAATTTGTTATGAAATATTAAAATAATCTCAAATTGATTAATAAATCAATATATAGCTGAGTCAATCTTTAAAAATCAAATTGATTAATAAATCAATTTATTGCAAACTAATTTTTGAACATCAAATTAATTGAGAAATCAATCTACAACAAATGTTTTTTAATACCAGATTGATTGATAATCAATCTACAACTATATATACAGTTTTTTTCTTATCGGGACCAAACTGAACTTTAAGATTATGACGAAACTTGTGAGTCATTGAATAATTAGAAGACTTCGATTAAGATGAAGTATGTGAATCTAATGGTTGATAGTTATGGAACTGATATAATAAAATCAGTTCGTCTTGAGAAGAGAAAACTAATATATATATATATATATATATATATTATCGGATTGATTGAAACAAATCAATTTCGTAAAAAATCAATTTGTTATGTAAAACAATTCCTTAAACATCTAACTAATTAACTAATAAATTTACTGCAAAGTAATTTTCAATACCAAATTGATGAAAAAATCAATTTCGTAATAGCACAGATATATAATCTTTTAATATCATCAAGAATAACAAATCAATTTGTTACGTAATAAAAATAATACCTTTTGAACATCCAACGTTTACAGCAAAACAGTTTGAATATCAAATTGATTAAAAAAGAATAATTTGCTTAATAACAAAGATATAATCTTTGAATATCATCAAGAATAACAAATCAATTTGTTATGTAATTAAAATATAGTAATGCTAGATGTTCCAAAAAAATTTCCAAATTCTGTCACAAATGATGTGGCATGTGATATGTCAACATCTTAAAAATCATGACATTATGTGGTAACTGATGTGATGTTGACACCGCACGTGTCACATTATTTGGGACAGAATTTTAGAAAAATTTAGGACATATAGCATTACTCATAAAAATAATATTTTTAAACATCTAATTGATTCACAAATCAGTTTACTGCAAAGTAATTTTCAATATCTAATTGATTAAAAAAACATTTTGTAATAACAAAGATATATAATCTTTTAATATCATCAAGAATAACAAATCAATTTGTTATGTAATAAAAATAATATTTTTACACATCTAACTAAATAACAAATCAGTTTACTACAAAGTAACTTTCAATATCAAATTGATTGAAAAAAACAATTTCCTATAACAAATCAATTTGTTATGTGATAAAAAAATATTTATAAACATCTAACTGATTAACAAATCAGTTTACTACAAAATAATTTTCAATATCTAATTGATTAAAAAAACATTTTGTAATAACAAAGATATAATCTTTTAATATCATCAAGAATAACAAATCAATTTGTTATGTAATTAAAATAATATTTTTACACATCTAACTGAATAACAAATCAGTTTACTACAAAGTAACTTTCAATATCAAATTGATTGAAAAAATCAATTTCGTATAACAAATCAATTTGTTATGTAATAAAAAAAATATTTATAAACATCTAACTGATTAACAAATCAGTTGACTGTAAAATAATTTTAATATCAAATTGATTAAAAAAATAAAATTCATAATAACAAAAATTTATTATCTTTGAATATCATGAAGAATAACAAAACAATTTGTTATGTAATAAAAATAAATCTTTAAGCATCTAACTGATAAACAAAATCAGTTTAATTGAATAAAGTAAGGTAAATTATTGACCACTTTGTACAGACATGCAATGTTATATTCTAAAACTTACATGTAAAATTTATATCTACTATTTATCAGTCCCAAAATATGTAGAAAACTGTCCACTGGAGTATTTGGCAGACACAAACGATTCTAAAAACACATTCAGGGAGAGTAAGGTACGATATTACCAACTGCTAGCACCTCTCCATCCACTCCTTCCCAAGAGGGAAATGCGCCCCGGGAATGTTGACTGACCAAGACATTAGGTTTACGATTCCCGTATCGCCTCGCATGGATGATTCTTGGATTGTCTCCCTTGCTAAGCAACAATGGTAGTTGGCAGAGACTAAAGTTTTTTTTTTTGTGAAAAAGAATTGTTTGGGTAGGACACAAGCTTATTGTATCGTTTCCCACAGACAGCGCTATTGTTAACGATTAAAAATTCGTTAACTAGATTCTGTGAGGTAGTCATTGACTGAAGGTACTGCCTTGGTCCAACCTAGAGCACTTGTTACGGAAAGGTAAGAAATGTGATAATATGTGGGATGACTTATTAATCGAAAAGAGGCTAGTAATGCAAAATTAAGGACAAAATATCATGATCATACCCATTGCATACATCATTTGAATCATAAGTAAGCAAACAGTAAATGAACGAAAGGAAAAAAATAGTGTTCTATTTGTATTTAATTGACAAAGTCTTTACAAGGTCCTCTGACCCCTTTTTATATGTTGACTACACCTTTTGGTGGTTATGTAACTGCCGCTTTCACCCTTGGAGATCGTGGGAGTTTTCCTCTTCCATTGATTAGTGGTGGCCGAGGTAGGACAATTTGCTTGTCATAGGATAATTGTTTATCTCCATTTGCCCACCTTCTTGTTAGTTATTGATTATGTGTTTCTCTACTTCAAGACTGAGTCAACTAGTAAGCCTTTATATTTTTAAGGAGTGTATCAACATCATCTTGGGTAGGTTTTTCCACAATGGAGTCACATTTTGATCTGATTGGATTGTAGTTAAGTGTTTATGATGAGAAGGGACACGTGTAGGACTTATAGAGACTAGAGAGTTTGGTTTCAATAAGTGTTCTTGTATGTGGAGATTTCCAACACTACTCAAACTGTTGGAGCAGAGTTTTTAGATCCTTAAAAATCTCAACCAAACCAATCTTCCATGTAGATTGAATTTACAATGTATATAGACATTCGGTTGTCCAAATTCACTCATTTGTGTAAGGATTTAACTAAAGTCGACCCTGACTGTGCACTTGTTTTTGAGGAGGAGGGCTCATCCTGTCATGGAAGGTACCCATGTCATGCCGCGTGATCCTTTATCTTACCATTAAGTCGTGATTAGCTTTCAGTGTGGACTAAGTGTCAAACTATAGACCGTGAGTATCATGTGCGGCAAAAGATTGGTTTTAGTTGATTTCTATGTTTGCGGGAAAACCACTTCGAGATCTCACCTTAGAAGGTGGCTTGGGTGAAGGGTTCCCTATGAGGTGCATAGTACTTCCAAAATTCCGAGGTTAGAGAGGTTTGACAATATTTGTCATCAACTAGTATGTTGGGGGGGTGAGGATATTGTCACTTCTAAAACTAATTAGTACACTCATGTCTAAATTTTAAAAAATAAATATTATTATAAGCACACATCCTAATGTCAATAGTACTGTTATTTTTAAAAACCCTCTTAAATTATTAACAAACCCAATTTATAAAAAAAAAATTGTATTATTTTTGGAATCAAATCATCTTGTAATGATGATCCAATTTACTTTTGGAGGAAATGATGGTCAAGAGATTTTCAATCATGAATTCTCTTATATATGCAACTATCTTAAAAATAAATGAAAAAAAAAAAAACTCATCGATGAGTTCATAACTAGAAATAAAAAAAAGATGAACAAAAAAAAGTAAATTAATACCTACCTCTGTATGACCAAGTCCTCTGAAAATTCTGTTTTCATTACATTGTTATATGATAATTATGTGATGATGAGAAAGTTTCATATTTGAAATTATCATAAGTTAAGGTTTATCATAAGTTTTTCAAAATAAAGAGATACAATTGAAAATATGGGTATAATTAGTGAGTGTAAATAGTGTTTGGTTTATTTTAATTAAAGTAATTTGTCCCTATTGTTAAATTTCTATTATGATATTTTGTAATTAAATTTTTTAATAAAATAAGAATGTATTAATTAGTTTTATGAGTGGCAATATAAACACCTATATTGGGGCATTGTAATTATTTGTAAATCTTGAATCATTCAATCAATCTATATCTTTGTCTTTTTTTTGGAATGGTTAATTTCTACTAAAGGTATGTTCGACAATGGCAACTTGTAATTATTTGTAAACCATTAATCATTTAATTCATCTATATCTTTTTTTTTTGGAATGGTTAATTTCTATTAAAGGTATGTGTTGGTTGCAAAATAGCAAACAAAAATATTATTAAACATTGCAAGTGCACAAATCGTAAACGATAGTACAATAGGCAAGCAAGGGTCGTTCCCACGAGGAATGAATTACCTACGGGCTACGGAAGTTAAGAATTTAAAACACTAAATTAAGACACTCTAAGACTCTAAGACAACTTAAATAAAACACAACTCACACACACACTTTGGGGTTTTTGAATTGATTATTAAAAACTAAAAATTTAAATTAAACTAAAATTAAGAAACGCAGCAGAAAAATTATTTGGAAAAAATCAATAATGAAAAACTAGCTAGAACTTCCTATCCACCACTAAACATTCATCCAATCCATAGACAATAATGACGTTAGTAAACAATCAAACATGATGAAGATATTCACAACAGGGCGGTGGGTATTCTACACAAGTTGTATTGATTCTCTCTTAGTTAATATGTAAATTGCATGGTATTTGCATAAATACTTATATCCCAAATTACAACCTAGCATGAGTATTTACTAGATTTAATAATTGAAATCCATTAAGAACGAAGAGAATATGAATATCACATGAACCCTAAAATATGGTATTTATTCTAGGTTATTCATGAACCAATTTCCATTAATTAGGTCTTATTCCAATTAATTGTAGCATGCAAGAATATGCTTGTATGGTATTCGAACTGTATCCTACAACATAGATCCTAAAATCATGATCCTAAGGTGATCAATCAAAGAAACACAATAATAGAAAAACAATTATTTTGGAGAAATTTAAATCATCATGTAAGGAAAATAATACTTCATTAAAACACACTTGTCTATGGAATTAGAATCATGTCTAGGGCTTCAAGTTAGCCCTAGCTATGAAAAGTTTAGTTACACATCATAACTATGAAAGTAAATAAAAACATTAAAATTAAAGAAAGGTAGAAGAAAAGAGAAAATAAAAACTATGAAGGATCTTCGGTCTTCAATTTTGAACAATTAATCTCCAACCCTTTTCTTTGAAGAAGCTCTGCGTATTTATAGGTGACTACTCCTTGTAGATTCTCAATTTGCTTTGTTGTAGGAAACACACAAAGTAGGAAAATAGAATTAATTAAGGAATGAAAATTCTTTCCTAACTTGGAGTTCGTCTTTGATGATTAATTCCTAATTTATGTTTAGGAAATTTTCCAAGCATGGCTTGATTTTTTAGAGTATTTTAAGATTTGATTTGGGAAGTTTTGGGACAATTGTGGACCAATTCGGAGTGAAAATCTGCCAAAAATAAGCAACGACCGATGTGGGACCGCTGCCGAAATTTAGAACGCAATTGACAGCGTAACCATACTGGAGAAACAACGCTGTGCAAAAGTACAGCGATGCCACAGCGTATCACATACTAATATTTGAGCTCTGTGTGTACCGCTGTGTAAATACACAGCACAAGTGACAGCGGTCCACAATTAACAAAGGGCGATATATAAGCGCTGTGAGATACGCCATATAAGTAGACATGACGCCGGTTTGGTTCAAACCGGAGAACCGAACCGGAACCAGCGTCAGAAAACCGGAACCGGAACCGAAAAAACTGGTTCCGGTTTCAGAACCGGTCCGACCGGTTCCGATTCCTGTTCCGGTTCGTTTCAGTGAAGAACCGGCCGGTTCGAACCGGACCAGAACCGGCGGTTCGGTTCCGGTTCGAACCGGCCGGTTCCTCTTTTAATTTTATTTTATTTTATTTTATTTTTAAAACGAACCGTTGGAGGCCCAACGGTTCACTTGTTTGTTTTTTTTTCATTTTCTTTTCTATAAATACCCCAACCCCTCCATTCATTTTTCCTCACCCCAATTTCCTCAATTCTCTCTAATTCTCAATTCTCAATTCTCTCTAAACTTTCAATTCTCCAAGTCTCAAACTCCAAGTCTCCAAGTTTCCAATTTATATTATTTGCAATTACGAAGTTAGTAAGTTTCCAATTTATTTTATTTACAATTACTAAGTTTCTAATTTTATTTTATTTGCAATATTTCTTATTTCCAATTTATTTAATTTTCAATTAGTCAATTAATACGTTTCCAATTTCATTTATTTACAATTTATTTTATTTGTTATATTCCAATTTATTTTATTTGCAATTTATTTTATATCCAATTTATTTTATTTCAATATATTTATTTGCAAATTGCTATTACTAACTACTAAGCTTCTAATTTTCTTCCAAATTTATTTCCAACCATTTAATCATTTTTTAAATCAATTTTTTAACATTTTTTGTTCTAGGAATTTTACAACTCAATTTTTAAAATGGCAAGTGGAAGTGGTGACGCTCCTAGACGCTCTATTTCGATGAAAGGTAAGTGTCGTATGACGGATAATCTTGGTCATGACGACCGTGCCTATCACGTGGCCTTTGATTCTTCTAAACCCTTAAGACGATACGTAAGCAACTTAATTGTGGTAAAATTAAGTGCAAGGCCAATTTTATTTTTTTTGGTTTTGTTTTATTTTATTTTATTTTTTAATTTGTCATTATTTATTTAACTTTATTTTGCGGATGACCTAATAAAATACATTTACCAATTACATTTTTACATGACTAATTTTTTTATGAAATATGATTATAAAAAAAAAGGCCGGTTCCGGTTCGGAAGCGGTGTAACCGGACCGGAACCAGAGAACCGGAACCAGCGTCATGTCTACATATAAGTCACGGCAATTGCAATTTGTTTGCAATTTTCTTGGCTAATTACACTTTGATCCCTTCTTGTGACAATTGCACTTTACCCCTTTAATTTTTTAAAATCACCTTTTTGTCTTCAAATTTACTCCAAGAGCTATCTTCTACACAATCTCAACAAACACATTAAAATATTCAATTTCACTCAAGAACATACATAAAACATAGGAATTAGGGGTCTCAAATATCAACATTTATCGACCCTACAATATGATAGGGCAATGACAACTTCTAATTAGCTGTAAATCATTAATCATTCACTTCCATATTTCCATATATATATATATATATATATATATATATATACATATATGAATAATGCTAGGCTTTCCAAAAATTTTCCCAAATTCTTTCTCAAATGTATGTAGCACGTGAGGTGTCAACATCTTATAAAATTATGAGATTATGTGATGAGTGATTGTGATGTTGACACCTCATGTGCTCATGTTTGGGAAAAAATTTGGGAAAAAATTTGGGAAGTCTAACATTACTCATACATATTATATATATATATACCATCTTTCTCCTGTCAGTCCGTCCTGAATTAAATATATCAGTTCCTTGAATATGGGCCATTATATTTAATTGATTGACTCTGTGTGTATGCACTTGTCAGGATTTCTCCATAATCTATGGTCCACATTCAAGGAACTGGTATATTTTATATTAGGACGAACTGATAGGAGAAAGACTGTATGTATATATATATATATATATATATATATATATGTATATTTGGAATGGTTAATTTCTATTATAGGTATATTAGGGTATTGACAAAATGTAATTATTTGTAAGTCATTAATCATTCATTCCATCTATATCTTTTTTTTAGAAAATTAAATGGTTAATTTCTATTAAAGGTATGTTAGGGTATTGATAACTTGTAATTAGTTGTAATCATTCTTTCTTTCCATCTATATCTTTTTTTTTTGGAATGGTTAATTTATATTTAAGGTATGTTCAGGAACTAACAATTGTACATTATCACTATGTTGGATTGGTAGAAAATAAAGGAAAGGAAATGATAAGTTAAGGAGGAAAATAAAGAAAAGGAGATCAAGAAAATGATAGTGTTTTTAATGATTGTTGTTTGGATGATTATGAATAGAAAGGAAACGAAAATGAAGCAAATATAGTATTAATAGGGTTAATTTTGG
Organism: Dipteronia sinensis; assembly: GCA_033220585.1. Taxonomy (NCBI): domain Eukaryota; kingdom Viridiplantae; phylum Streptophyta; class Magnoliopsida; order Sapindales; family Sapindaceae; genus Dipteronia; species Dipteronia sinensis. Next base: position 70,010,539 of record CM065639.1, on the reverse strand, counting down.
GATATTGAAAAAAAAATCATTAACTTATAATTCTTTTCCCTCATTTTCCATCCAATTTTGGAGAGAACCCAAATTGGATGAAATAAGAAGAAACTATTCCCTCCTTATCATTTCCTTTCCTTCTCATTTAACATTCCAAACAAGAGATAAGAAATCCACTAATTTCCTTTCCTTTCCTTTCCTTTCTCTCCTATTCCATCAAACCAAACATAGTATGTGTTTGGATTGATGGAAAAGAGAGGAAATGAAATGATAAGTTACACTATGTTTGAATTAATGGAATAGGAGAGAAAGAATAAGAAAGGTAAATGAGGAAAGGAAAGGAAAAGATAAAAAAATGTTTTTAATGATTGTTGTTTGGATGGTTATAAATATAAAATAAAGAAAAGGAAATTAATCTTATTTGAAGGGGAGAAATAAATGATTTTATTTTATTCTATTTACGAAAATACCATTATTTCAACTATATGAATACCCAATATTAATACTTAATAGGGTTAGTTTTGAGATATTGAAAAAATCATTAATCCTGGATTCATTTCCCTCATTTCCTCCCAAATTTGGATGGAAACCGAATTGGGTGAAACAAGTGGAAAATATTCCCTCCTTTTCTTTCTATTTCCTTCAATTTCCTTTCCTTTCCCTCTCATTTAACAATCCAAACAAAATTTTAGAAATTCATCCAAATCCTTTCATTTCCTTTCTCTCATATTCCATCAAACCAAACATAGTAAAGGATAGTGTTTTAAGTGATGGTTGTTTGGATGGTTATGAATAAAAAGGAAAGGAAAGGAAAGGAAAGGAAAGGAAACAAATACGTTTAGTTTTGTAATATTGTTAAAAATTATAAACTTTTAATTCCTTTCCCTTCTTTTCCATACAATTTTGGAGAGAAATCAAATTAGATAAAACAAGAAGAACTATTCCCTCCATTTCCCTCCCTATCATTTCCGTTCCTTCTCATTTAACAACCCAAACAAGAGATAAGAAATCCACTAATTTCCTTTCATTTCCTGTCCCTCATATTCAATCAAACCAAACATAGTGGTAATTATTTGTAAATCATTAATCATTCATTCCATCTATATCTTTTTTATAGAAAAATAAATGGTTAATTTCTATTAAATGTATGTTGGGGCACTAACAACTTGTAATTAGTTGTAAATCATTAATCATTCATTCCATCAATATTTTATTTTTGGAATGGTTTATTTTTATTAATGGTATGTTAGGGCACTGGCAACTTGTAAAGACATTCCATCTATATCTCCTCTTCTCTTTCAGACCTATAAAATCCTTACATTTCCACTTCTTAGTCTTATCGTGTCTTTACGGTTAAAGTAGTAACAATGGTTAACTTTGCTCCATCATTTTTCATTTTGTCCATCGTTTTGCTTTCATCTTCCTACTTAGGTACTTTCCCCATTTTTTTTAATATATATGATTTGGTGTTTTACTTTTCCTCTCTTAATTTATCTGTTTTTTTTATGTTTTTTTATATATTGGCATGTTTATCTAGTACAATATGAGTTCTCACATGCAAACCCCCGACATAAGTTTATGTCCATTCTCATGTTTGTAACATTATAGTGCTGGTTCGGTAACATTACAAAGTTAAGCAAATAATTTTGTATTAACTTTGTAACGTTATAGCGTATGCTCATAATTGAGTATGTACTTTCTTTGAATCGTTTATGTATACTTACACATTGAAACTACAAGTGATTCTCAAAACAGATATTTTTACTGAAATACGTATTTTCTTCTTCGATTATAACTTATAATGTATGGAAACTAAAAGTGATTCCTACTACAACCCAAACTTTTACAGGTACATGATTTTTGAAGTTGTTTTTGCAGTTTTGACCAATTCGGTTTTAAATGCAAGTTTCTTACTGGGTGTTCATTTTTTTTTTATGAAAGAGGTTTTTAAATATATTAATTAGTGTGCTAATGCCTAATTGTATGAATTGGTTTGGTCTATGAATTCAAAAGCTATTGCAGAAGATGCTTGGTGTGTGGCGAAAGATTTTGCGAAAGAGAATGTGTTGCAATCAAACATAGACTTCGCTTGCTCTAATATTGACTGTGGACCTATACAACCGGGTGCTTCTTGCTTTTTACCGGATACGTTGAAGACTCATGCCTCCTTCGCCATGAATTCTTACTTTAAGTTCCACAAAACCCTTGAAAGTTGTCAGTTCAACAGCACCGGGGTCGTCGTTACTGTCAATCCAAGTAACACACCAATTCTTTCGATTTCCGTACTTTTATTCTAATTAGATCACTTAATTGTAGTTGATTTTGATCTGGGTTGTTGTTTACTCTTTTGCAGGTTATGGTGATTGCCATTATTTATAATTCAAAGAAGCATTAGTGATGTGATGAGTTGCCTGATAATAAACCATATGGGAGACGAGTACGTAATAAGAATTTACAGAATAATAAAGATGACTATTGCTTTCCATTAATCCTTTTTAATGTACTCCTTGTTAATGGATGTAATGTATTTTCCAAAAATAAAAACGAAGAAATATTGCTAGTCTTTCGGAATATTGATGTCAGTTTCAATATTGTGAATTCTGATCATGTTCAATGTTCGGATTACAATTAAGCCAAATTAAATATTCAATCTCACTATTTCCATTAAAACCTGAAGATCACATAATACAGATCAATTAATACTGGATTAAAGTCAATTTTGTTAACTCGTACCTACCATATTCCCAGAAAAAATGAGAGGTGACTTTCTCTCATCATGAGGGGCAAGGGGTCATGCAAACTAGAGTGAGGTGGCTTGATGTGGCATAAGGTGGGAAGAGGTATCATAATGTGGCAAGAGGTGGCTTCTTGCTTGGACACATGGAAACTAGGTGTTATCCATCTGTGGACATCACAAGCCTATAAATACCAAGGCATGGTGATACTCTCAAATTACTCCACTCTAAGAAAATCCCAATCTTCTGAATCTCAATTACAAGATCTCTTGTAATTTCTCTTCAAGTTATCTTGAAAAAATTTCTCCTTTGTAAGTCGCTTTCTCATATTGAAATTCTTTTACATTTGTTCAGGATGTTTCCCTTGCACTGAGGGTTTTACCAAGTAAATATTGTGTCATCTTCTCATTTTATTTTCTATTTCAAATTTACGCCGGAAGAGAAAACTCATCAGTTTCCGAACAGTGATATCAGAGCCTCGAGGTTGTATAGCCGTTGAAATTAGTAGTGGTTGTGTGGAAGTACATGTTTAGGAAAGTTTTGTCTTAGGAGAGTGATAATTAAGTGTGTCTGAAGTGACCCTCCACTTTTTCCTGAGAACTTTCATGATGTGCTATTCACAATATCCAAACTATATCAGTATTCAGTACAGTTCACAGGCAATGTTTAGTGTAAATTTCACAAAGATGGGAGCAAATTTTGAATTTGGGAAATTCAATGGGAGTAATTTCTCACTGTAGAAATTGAAGATAAGGGTAATATTGATGAAGGATAATTGCTTGGCAGCAATCGGTGAAAGGCCAATGGATTACACTGATGATGGAGAGTGGAGCAAGATAGATGAAATGCAGTTGCTAATTTACATCTAGCACTAGCTGATGGAGTATTATCAGTGTGGCGAAGAAGAAAACGACAAAGGAAATATGGGATACTTAACAAAGCTATGTGAGGTAAAATCACTACACCACAAGATCTTCTTAAAAGGAAGCTTTACACTTTTTGATTGACAGAATCTCTATCGGTGACCAACCATTGCAAAACCCTAAATACACTATTTTTCTCAGCTCAAAGTATTGGGTTACAAAATAGATGAGAATGAACGTGTGGAACTTCTATTTCAAAGTTTACCTACTTATATGGTCAGCTTGTTATCAACGTGACGAACAATATCCTCACGGATTATCTAGTCTTTAATGATGTTGCAGCCACAGTTTTAGAAGAAAAAAGTAGGCACAAGAACAAGGAGGACGGATTGGCAAGTTCGTAGGAAGCAAAGGCTTTATTGATGATAAGAGGAACATCAATGGAACGTGGACCAAGTGGGAGCTACAATCATAGTAAATCAAGAAATAAGAAGAACGTTACTTGCTACAATTGTGGCAAGAAAGGGCATGTCAAGAGGGAGTGTTGGCTAAACAAGAAGTGTGGAGGTAACAAAACTCCTGAGGCATCTAATTCTCAAAGATGTGTTGCAAGCACCTCAGATGATGGTGAAGTACTATACATACAATGAAACAACAATTGTTGTTAAAAGCAGAAAACGGTTTACTGATGTTTAGCTTTTAGACTCAGGAGCCACTTGGCATATGACCTGTCAAAGAGGAATGGTTTCATAAATATGAACCGGACTCATAAGGATCTATATTTATTGGTAATTATCATACCTTAAAGATTGCTAGTATTGGCACCATCAAATAAAGGTGGATGATAGTACTGCTCACACCATTCTAGAAGTTAATTTTGTTGACTTGGACCTACCACATTCTAGAAGAAATGACAGGTGTCTTTCTCCCACCTTGGGTGGCAAGGTGTTATACAAACTAGAGTGAGGTGGTTAGATGTGGCATAAGATGGGGAGAGGTGTCAAAAGGTGGCAAGAGGTGGATTCTTGCTTGGACATATAAAGACTAGGTGTCATCCATTGGTGGACATCACAAGACTTAAAATACCAAGGCATGGTGATACTCTCAAATCACTCCACTCCAAGACAATCCCAATCTCCTGAATCTCAGTTTGAAGATCTCTTGTAGTTTATCCAGTTCAAGCTATTCTTGAGAGATATTCTCCTTTATTAGAGAGAGAGGTCCTATTGTTCTATCCTTGTTATAGAGAGAAGTTTATAAGACGTTTTCTCATAGTGAAATACGTTTACACTTCTCTGTGGATGTTCTCTCACACTGAGAGTTTACCATGTAAATATTGTGTAATCATCTCATTTATATTCTCTATTTCAGATTTATCCCGAAAGTGGAAACTCATCAATTTCCTAACAATTAACAGATTTTTTTATTATAAAAATATATATAATATGTACACACCTTAAACCACATTAAATATTATTCACGATTTATGAAACAGGGAAAATATCTTCATTTCAATTTTCAATGGAGCATGTTTTTGTATTTGGTTAGATGTTATGCTCCTAGCATTGCCTATAGTTTTTGCTAACGCCAAAAATTCCCATCTCTCCAAGAGAGAATTTTTACCGAAGATCAGCCTCTTAAGCTCTCCTTTCCAAGACCTGCCTACCCTGAAAGGTAGGGAGAATCCTTTAAGACCGACAGTCCCACCGAAGCAGAACTATGGAGTGAAGCCATATTCGAGACGAGGTACCGAGGAGATACGACAAGGTGGAGTGGACCCCCATAAAAGAAGTCGGGTGTCACCTATGCCCTTAAAGAGTTTCTAGAATAAGAGTGCATCGCCTAAGGTTGAGTGGAACCGAATCAATGATTGATGTAATCCCTATACCAAACATCCTTAAATAAGAAAGGAAGCCAATCAGAGACAAGTTGGTGGGTGAGCATTTAAGACGACCACAACACACACCAAAAGAGAAAGTCCAGATCCAACTGTACAAGTCCCTCAACTTGCCCTCCAAGTCTCAGATGATCAACGGCTCAATCTGGTGCCACCTCAGCCCTAAGTAATGTTAACTCTTTCCTTCACTAAGGGGTGTGTAATTCTCATCCAACAAAAAGGATGACCATATATTCCTAAGCTGAGAAGGGAAATCCTAAAGAAGACTGCCTGATAAGCACAACATCAAACGCACTGATGTTGTCCTATGCACGTCAGATTAGGGAAAAACACCCCTCACAACCAACTAGAATAGAGCCAACTAGACATGACGCCGGTTCGTTCGAACTGGTGAACCAAACTGGAAACCGGTGTCGAAAAACCGGACCCGGAACCGGTTTTTTTGTTTCAATTCCAAAAGCGGACCGGTTCCGATTTCGGTTCCTTTTATAGCAGAACCGACCGGTTCGAACCAGACCAGAACCGGCAGTTCTTTCCTTCTTCTTTTTTTTACCGTTGGAGGCCAAACCCAACGTCTTGCTGACGTCAGCAGGCCATTGGGCTTCCAACGGTTCACTACACTGGTTCAGCTTTTCTTTTTCTTTTTCTTTTTCTTTTCTAAATTCTAATTTTCTATAAATACCTACCCCCTCCATTCATTTTTCCCCACCCCAATTTCCTCAATTCTCTCTAATTCTCATTTCTCAATTCTCTCTCAATATTCAATTCTCCAACTCTCCAAGTTTCCAATTTATATTATTTACAATTATTAAGTTAGTAAGTTTCCATTTCCAATTTATTTTATTTACAATTACTAAGTTTCTAATTTATTTTATTTACAATTAGTCAATTACTAAGTTTCCAATTTCATTTATTTACAATTTATTTTATTTGCAATTTATTTTATTTGCAAATTGCAATTACTAACTACTAAGTTTCTAATTTTCTTCCAAATTTATTTCCAACCATTTAATCATTTATTTTATCAATTTTTTAACATTTTTTGTTCAAGGAATTTTGCAATTCAATTTTAAAATGGCAAGTGGAAGTGGTGACGCTCCTAGACGTTCCATTTCAATGAAAGGTAAGGGTCGTATGATGGATAATCTCGGTCATAACGACTGTGCCTATCACGAGTATTTACAACACCAATTTTATGCTGAAGACCTAGGTCTAAACTTTCCTCAAGCTCATCCCTCTCTAAGAATTTTTGAACCCGATCACAATGCCACCCTCAATTTGACAAGCCAATCAGAAAATATGTCTGATCAGATCTTGGCACTGATGGCCCTGATCCCAACCCCCCTCCAGATTTTGATTTTGATCCACAGACGGAAGAAAAGTTACCGAAGCAGGTCAAATCTGATCTTTTTGTACTCCATATGAAGAAAGTTACGCAAAAAGATGGAAGCACTGTAGTGATTTACAATTACTGCAAAATATATTTAAATGGCACAAATCTAGAGGATATGGCATATATCGGAAGCATATAACGAACGCACATCCAGACGCATAGTCCAGATCGAGTTCACAAGCTCAAATTTCCAGGTATGCTACCCATAACCAATAATTATTTAAATATAGTGATGCAAAGAATAGAGAAGAATTAGCTAGAATAGTTGCAGTAGAACACTTATCATTTAGTTTTTGTGAAAAGGTTGGTTTTAATAAATATTGCCAAAGAGCATTAAATCCTACTGCATGTCGTGTTCCTAGAACCACGTTTACAGAAACACTTGAAAACATTATGACAAAGAAAAGGAAATGTTGACAAATTTTTAGAAAAATATAATGGTCGTGTTTCCGTATGTGCTGACATATAGAGTGACCATTGGCAAATGCATTCATACATAGGTGTCACTTGTCATTATATGGATAATGCATGGACTATCCAAAAAAGAATTCTTGCATTTAGAGTTTTTGATAAAAACACACTGCTGCTAATATTTTTAGACAGCTTAGAATTATTTTTACAGAGAATAAAATTGATAACAAAATTTTGCAATGGTTTTGATAATGCTTCTAGAAATACCGCTGCTATTCCTGTTTAATTGAATTATGCAAACCTTATCTTGGTGTAATTTTTTCATCAAAGATGTGCATGTCATGTTTTCAGTTTATGTGTTCAAAAGGATTAAAAACTTTTGAACAGTTTATTCAACCTATTAAAGATGCTCTCTATTATTTGTGGAAACATCCTACTATAATGAAAGCATGGGCAGTATATTGTAAATAAAATGGTAGGCGTGCCATTAGATTTCCTCGTGATGTTCCAACACGTTGGAATTCTACTTATAAATTGTTTGCTAGAAGTTATGAATATAGATTTATTAGTTACTTTTATTCAATATCATGTTAGTCACATTAATCTTTATCAAAGTCATTGGGATGTTTGTAGCAATGTCTGTGGTTTTAAAAGTTTTTTATACTGCTACTAACAATTTATCTGGTGTTTATTTCCTGCAACTAATTTATTTATTATTGAGAGTCTTAATATTGCTGGTGCCTTTACTCATTGTGAATCTGACTCACAATTACATGAGTCTGTTACTGTTATGGAAAAAAATGGTTAGAATATTATAATGAGTTTCCAAATATTTATTTGATTGTCTTGTGCTTTGATCCACGTTGTAGATTAGAAAGTTTGCCTGATTATCTTTCTGTTTATTATGAACAAGGTTTAAAAATAGATTATGATGTTGATAGGTGTTGTGCTAGAGTTAGGACATTATTGTATGATTTATATGATGAATATCTTTGAGTTTATGGTCCATCACTGAACATAGATGTTCCACAAACTCAAAATGTATCTTATTCCTCATCATCCTCTGGATTTTTTAGTTTAGGATATAATCTTTTATCCAAAAAACCAATAAATTACGAGGTTCTTCTTCATCAAGCTCCACCACATATTCTGAGGTTGAATCTTATTTAAGTACCTCTTTTGAGTTCATAGAAGACACTGAACTTAAAAATTTTGATATCCTACATTGGTGGAATGAGCATGAAAGGTACTTTCCAATCTTGCTATGATAGCCAAACAAATCCTTTCAACACCAGTTTCTACAGTGGCGGTGGAACAACTGTTCAGCACCGTTGGAATATTCTAGACCCAAGACGTTCCCTTATGAGTCCTAAATCACTTCAAATACAAGTTTGTGTCGAAGATTGGACGAAGGCCCAATATAGACAACAAGAAATCGATCAAGAGGAGTCATACGATTTCTTTAAAGATGATCAACCGGCTGAAAGTCGAACGATGATCATGGATTAGTCCACGACTTCACGAGTCCATGGCTCCACGCCAATCACCATCTCCAAACCTGCAATAAAAGGTAAGAGAACTACGTGGACTTTGATTCCTCTAAACTCCTAAAGGATACGTAGGCAACTTAATTCTGGTAAAAATTAAGTGCAAGACCAATTTTACATTTTTTTAGTTTTATTTTAATTTAATTTTTTTAATTTGCCATTTATGATTATTTTATTTTAGCGGTGACCCAATAAAATACATTTACTAATTACATTTTTACATGGCTAGGCCAATTTTACATTTTTTTAGTTTTATTTTAATTTAATTTTTTAATTTGTTATTTATTTATTTTATTTTAGCGGGGACGGGTGAGTGGTGATTAGGGATGGAAATTTGACCCACACTCGCGGGCACCCGCCCGAACCCGACCCTGTAGGGTCGGGTTCGGTGGTGAATTTACGACCCACAAACCCGCGAACCCGTTTAAAGAAAAACCCGGGGGTTCGGGTGCGGGTGTGGGTTGGAAAAATGAACCCGCGGGTGAACCCGTATAAATAAAATTGATTTAATATTTATTATTTAAAATATTATAAATTTAAACTCCAATGGAAACATTTTAACTATATAAAGAGTAAAATATAAGAATTTTACTCATTCTAAATTTAAGAATACAATTCTCAACTTTCATTTATATATAACTAATGGTAGAACATTGCACTCTTGTTTTTTTTAATGTGAGACTTTTGAAAGTCCCACATTAACAAAACAAGAGTGCAAGTTTCTACCATTAGCTTATATATATATATATATATAAATGTGTCTTGCCTTTTGTCTCAACTAAGAAACACAATGAAATGAGTTGAAATTTTTACTTTATTAAGTGTTTTTAATTTTTAAAATCATAATATTTCATATATTTAAATAATATAAATATTATTAAAATATTTTGTGGGTTTGCGGGTATGGGTGACCCAAAACCCGCGGGTGAAACCCGCCCGAACCCGCGAAAATAAACGGGTTCGCGGGGGTGTGGGTGACAGAAATTTTCGCGGGTGCGGGTTTGGATTTTACAAAACCCGCCCGAACCCGACCTGTTTCCATCCCTAGTGGTGATCCAATAAAATACATTAACCAATTACATTTTTTACATGGCTAATGTTTTTATGAAATAAGATTTAAAAAAAAAAAAAAACTGAACCGGTGGAACCGTCGGACCCGGAACCGGAACCGAACCGAAACCGGAACCGGCGTCATGTCTAGAGCAAACCAAGTGAAAAAGCAGCCCTGGGCCACCAACCGAGTGACACCTGACACAGATCCTAACCTTCGGAGCGTGTCCCCTCCATAAGCTCATGAGAGGAAACAGTGAGAATTTAAAAGGAAAGTCAACTTGATCCCCGCCTAAAACCTCTACCTGCTATGAAATATTTCTCACTGTGAGATAAGGGTCGCTCTATGGTCTGCAGAACTAAAGCTAAGGTTTTACTCCTTTGCTACTCTTTGTAAGCTTTCTGTAGCATATGGTGACTTATATACTAACTTGGTTACTCTTTATAAGCTTCTCAGAGCATATAGTGACTTATTTACTACTTTGCTACTCTTTGTAAGCTCCCCGGTTTATAATGATTTATTTTCTACTTGGATAATCCTTGTAAGCTCTCTGGAGTATGTCTTTCTTTTAGATAATACCCGCTACTTTCCCCTCTTAATTCCTTGTTGGTAAGCTGTTAAGGTACCGGGTTTCTGCTCCTGGGCTCGTCCCTCTATGTATTTTTGTGTAAGGATAGATATGTAGAGAGAGATTTGAACCTGAACTGATCCCCTATGATCCGACTATAAACACTCGCCTAGACATCAAACTCTACCTTCCCTAGCATAGCACTCGTTGAGGAGCACCAATACCTCTCGGCCAACTACTATTCAGAGGTCCCTGCGGATTTTTTGGATAAAATTTTGTTTTTAAATTAACACGTGTGGTGTCGGCGACTCAAACTTGACATTGTCAAGAGGAATGATTGCTCTTACCACTAAGGTTTACCATATACGTACAAAAAAAACATATAAAATGTAATGAATTTATTAGTTGAATGATTTGTTCCATAAATTCTAAAATTTTGTACATACAACTTATATTGAACCGAACTGAACTGACCAGCATAAAAAAACCGAAAAAAATCGATTGGATCGGTTCGGTTTAGTTCACTGGTTTTTTGATCACCCCACATAAGATGCTAAAGAAGACAAGAATGAATCCCACATTGGAAAACATATAAACCGAGAGAATAGTTTAAATATCAATGGATGTCACAACCCATTTGTGAGGTTATTCCCCAATATAATATATAAACACATAAAGATATCACAAGTGTGAAAATTTATCACTTTTATATTCTTCTTCTTTTCTACAGATTTCTTGTTTGTTTTTTTTAGTTTTTGTGTACTTTTGTTTTTTCAAGGTTTATTCTAATTTGCATGTGTGGTATTGTAATAGTTTAATACTTAAAAAAAAATTGTTCTACTTTTCTACAAATACTGTTCATCAAAAGTATTTTTTTTAACAAATATAAATAGATGAGTTGAATGTCAAATTTAATGATTTTAGGTTTGCAAAAAAAAAAGATTAATAGAAACAATTAAAATGGTGAAGGAATTTATAAACAGGGAAATGATAGATTTAAGTTGTTTTTAATTTTAATTTTGGAGGATTGAGCTCATAATTTATTAAAAGAATGCGATAAAATAATTAAGTTCTATGAATTGATAGG
>CM065639.1:69960119-69992844 GCA_033220585.1 Dipteronia sinensis | reverse complement strand
AATTGAGAATACTCGCATTGCTTAGACCTTGTTAGCAGACAAGGATTTGAATTGAGAAACAGCAGAAGTTGGAAGTTTAAATATTGAAAAATTAGAAAGCCATATTTTGCCTGAAAAAGAAAAAAAAAAACCTGCTTGGGAAGGCTGATTTTTTAATTTTTTTTGCTAATTGTTAATTTTGTATGCCTTCCATGACTGGAAACAAAAGACAACCAAATTTTAAGCTTAAAAAAATTCTTTTCCTCTAGGCCCCGTTTTGTGTGGGGGTTAATTTTGTATGCCTTCGATGTCTGGAAACAAAGACAACCAAATTTTGAACTTAAAAAATTTCTTTTCCTTTGGGACTCATTTGGTCCGCAGGATTGATGCTGTGATCAGATGCGTTTGGATTAGTGCTATGATTTGTTTTGTACCGTATGAGATTCAATCAAAATACACTATCTTGTATGGATTATATATATATAAAAAAAATATTATCATATATTTAGTACCATGTGAAATTGTTTAATATATAAAACAATTATTTTTCAATAAATAAATTGTTTTAAAAAAATAAAAAATATTTAAAATTAACATTAAAGAAAATAACATTTTTTTTTCAATAAATAAATTATTTAAACAAATATATTAAATAATTGTGATTGCATAGCCGCATAGGTATTTCATCGTTCTAGGTATTTCTTTTCTTTTGGACTCATTTGGTGTTCGGGATGGTGTGTGATGTGATGCTTTTGGATTTATGTTATGATATGTTTTGCTATATGAGATTAGATTAAAATATATCTTATATGAGATTGGATAAAAATAATTTTATTTTATATTTAATACAGTGTGAAATTGATTAATATAACATAAAAAAAATTATTTTCCAGTAATAAATTATTTAAAAATAATAAATAAAAATATTTAAAATTAAAATTAAAGAAAATAACATTTTTTATAATATATAAAAATATTTTTAATTATTATAATAATTTAAATATTTAAAACAATTTAAAACAAAATAATGTCATTTTTTTATTAATATTGAAATTATTATTTTTAAAATGTTTAAAATAAAATATTTTATTAATTTTTAAAAGATATTATATTTTAATCAAATGAAAAAAATTTGAAAAGAGAAAAAACAAGTAAAAAAAGAGAGTATAAAATGGTAGAACTAATTAGTCCCAAATTAACCAATATGTGATAATTGCTTGCACGAGTTTATTTTAATCTCATCTTATGCAAGCAATAACATGAGAATCAGACTTTTTTAATCTTATCCCATCTCATCCTATTTACCAAACATGGCCTTAGTATTTTTCAATTTCCTCGCATTTATATGATCATTTGTTTACTTTTTTCTCAGCAATTATCGGAGATTGATTTGTACGTTTTAAAATATTTATTAATGTTATCCACGTTTTGTTTTGATTCTTCAGATAAATGCATTTATTCATTGCTTTGTCGCGTTCCGGAAAATTTCAACATTGTATGATTTGGAAGAGGCCATCTGCATGAATGAGAGCATTGGAACGTTTGAAGAGCTGGAATTGGGACCTTTTCTACGACACCAGCTTGTCATGCATTACTTCTCAGTCGATTCTGATGTCACTGAAGTGGTCAAAATAACTAATAATGACATAATTAATTTCCTTTCTGAGTATTTGGACACTCATGAAATGAAAGCTATCAAAATTGATGAATTTCTGGATTTTATTGCTAACAAGCTATCATTGGCTAGCAAAGAAAAGCTTGGTGTGCGTATCCAAAGCTTAAAGTATGTAATGCATGTCTAATTTTATTTGTTATGCTTAAAGCTATATATAACTGTATGCCTTAAAATTTTGATTTTTGACAGGCTAATTGTGTGCAAATAACGCTGCATGATGAATATGTAATTAATACGAAAAAATTTAGGGTCCAGTTGGCAAAGTTGTGGCCATGTCCAGTTCATTTTTCAAGTCATTTAAGTTTACTACATGATGGGACCTTTGACTATGAACCTTGCAGTCATTAGAGAAGTTTATTTTATGTTTTATGATATCTAGGGAAATTTTTAAGTAGCTAATTATGTTTAAAGTTTAAACAGCCTCACCTTGTGCACAATGATTAACCTAGAATGGGTTGGGCATTCAGTTGAAAGTTTTTATGATTTCAGCTATTAATTCGTAAAAGTTGTTTTTTGTGCCAATTAATGTTTGCAAGCCAGGTGGTTTTATCACTTGGTGGAATCTTTGATGAGAATGTAGTAGTAGTCAGGATATATTTAAATATATTTTCCGCTGCAGTGGCTGATTTGATGAGCATTCATGTGGGCATATTTCATGTCTCATATGTGTTGTATAGACCAATGGAAAGCAAATAAGATTTGATATTGAAATATGTTATGTTTGTGATAGGATGCATATTAAATTTATTTGGGAAGCCAGGAAATCAGAAGACTATCTCAAGAGAAAAAAGAAAAAGGAGATCAGAAGATGATGGCAAAGATGTCAAATTAGATGAACCTGGTATTTTACTCTCTGATAAATCTACGAGGATGTTCATCACAACCTGGAAGAAGGCATGTAAGGACCATACTGCTGATGAGGTGAGTTGTTGTTCATATAATCAAATTTACATGAATCCTTGATTTGCTGTCTATTCATTAATGATCAATGTGCTTGATATTTTTTGAGACCTTTTTATTGTTGTCTAAATGGTCTTGCAGTTTGAAAATTTTCAATTTTTTTTATTTGTATATTATTGTTCAGTGATTCTCTCATGGTGTCTGACCAGGGTGTCAATATAGATTGTACAATACTCAACGACTGAGATAGTTGGATTTTCTTGGAAATGGTTAATAATGTGATTGAATGAACTTCTTAGAAGAAGTTTAAAATTTGACAAGATTAATGTGTTAGGAGCATATGAAATTTTGAATTTTTTTTTAGTATTTAAGTTTTGATTGAGATATTCTCAGTGTACAATCCATGTGTATGCATTGTGTATTCATGTGAGTGTATGTTCATTGTATCATCTTTATTTTCTTCTTGCTAGCTGTGAACCTGTTTCAGCTTGGCACAATTTGTGGAAAAACTAGGTTATTCACCTTACTCATTTCATTGATCAAAAAACAGTATTTATACAAGGGAAAACAGGCAATGGTCCAGCAAACAAGGAAAGACAACTAATAAATATTACAATCCCAAAACAACTAATAAATATTACAATCCCTAAAAAATAACCACACAAAGAGGATTGTAGATGTGTTGATCATACCTAGCTTGCAGCTCAAATCTTCAAAGGTGACCCGAGGAAGAGCTTTAGTGAATATATCCGCAGTTTGAAGTGTTGTATGAGTGTAAATCAGTTTCAGTAGACCTCCCTCTAGTTTCTCTTTGATGAAATGTCTATCAATTTCGACATGTTTTGTCCTGTCATGATGGATATGATTTTTGGCTATGTTGATAGCTGATTGGCTGTCACAAAACATCTTTATGGAGTCCTCTGAATGAACTTTCAGTTCTGCTAGCACACTTTTTAGCCACAGTCCTTCACAAATCCCATGGGCTATGGTTTTGAACTCTGCTTTAGCACTGCTTATTGCCACAACCGATTGCTTCTTGCTTTTCCAACTAGTGAAGTTGCCCCAAAGATAAGAACAATAGCCTGAAGTTGATCCGCGGCCTGTGATTGAACCAGCCCAGTCAGCATCTGAATATAGTTTGACATTCCTCTTTGCGGTTTTCTTAAAGAAGAGCCCTTTGCCTGGGGTCATCTTTAGGTACCTTAGAACCCGATATACTACATTCATATATTATTCATGATTTGACTCACCATACTTACCGAATAGGCAATATCTGGTCTTGTATGGTAGAGATATATAAGTTTCCCCACTAACTGTTGATACCTTCTTTATCCATAGGTGCACTATCCTTGATAGTTCCAAGTTTTGTAGTAGAATCTATCGGTGTCTCGGCTGGTTTGCAATCTAACATGCCAGTTTCCTTAAGTAAGTCAAGGACATACTTGCGTTGAGACACCACAATACCTCTTTTTTGACCGGGCCACTTCCATTACTAGGAAATATTTAAGGTCCCCCAAATCCTTGATTTCAAATTCTTTGGTTAGAAGACATTTGATTCTTGGAATTTCTTCTTCAAAATCCCTAATGAGAACAATATCATCCACATAGACTATCAAAACAGCAAGCTGCCCCTTGGATGAGTGTTTCACGAACATAGTATGATCTGATTAACATTGCTCATAACTGTGTTTCTTCAAAACTCTAGTGAACCTTTCAAACCATGCCCGAGGAGATTGTTTGAGCCCATACAACGACCTTTTAAGCTTGCGCACTTTGTTAACATTAGATGCAGTTTCAAAGCTTGGAAGAATTTCCATGTATACCTCTTCTTCTAAATCTTCGTTTAAGAATTGATACTCGCTTTTTGTGTCATTTCCAATTGCGATTATCAAAAGATATATATACTAAAAGTTCATACGCAATGTGCTCTAAACTATCAAAAGACTAGTAAAGCGGTAAGCGAGGGTATCGTTCAGCAGGGAGGTGGTATCCGTCAACCGGATCTAGTTCTAGTGTTTATAGAAAGCAATGTAAATAGAATGCGGATATGTGAGAATGGTATGTGTGAGATGTGTGCATAATGCGGTGTGCAAAGAAAATGAAAGAAAGCAACAATAAACAAAAGAATATGGAAATGTAAGGATGGTGATTTAATGAGAAATAATAAAAGGGTGGATAGAAGAGATGCAAGATAATGGTTACACAAGGGTTTATAAGGTCACCTACATAAGTGCATATAAGCGAATGTTAGGCATTAAGGACATTCAAATCAAGTTGAGGACTTGTTCTCTCAATTAAGAGATTCGAAATATTAATTACTCCCCAAAAGGGTCATGGAAGAGCAATGTGCCTCTAGTCTCTAGTAAGGGATTCGAAACACTAATCATTTCCTAAAAGGGTCATGGAAGAGCAATGTGCCTCTAGTCTCTACCATTAAGCATATGAACATAAAGCCAAAACCTATCCTAACAAAAGGGTCTTGCATAGAACAAGTTTCATCTATTCTTAGGAGCTAAGTGATTATGGTCATACTCGGATTGGTCATTCTTCGAGGTACAACCGAAACCCACAAACACTCAAATCAATCCTAACATGGCATTTCGACCTTCCAAAGACATACACACATAAATGGATTTGATTATAACTACTCCTACACTTAAGTTAATCTACTTCTAATCCCATCCATAAGCACATATCAATTTCCAATCATCTATACACATGACATTCACAACAAGAGATTATCAATGAATATCAAGAACAAATCAAAACCCAATTCTAATATAACAACAAACATCACATATATTGAGCACAAATAGGTTTACAATATTTCCCAAGTGGGGATTACACATAAAAGACAACAAGATATACAAAGAGAAGAGTTAAAAGGAGACAACCCTTGAAGATGGCCTTCTCCATGAGCTATTTTCCCTTGCCCAGCTCGAATTTGGTCATAGACCACTCCTATCTCTATGTAATCTACTCTCAAATGTGGTGGGTGATGGTAGAAAATGGATACAGGAAGCCTCCCATGGAGGAAAACCTCCATGGGAGCTTTGAAAAGCTCTCTCTCTCTCTCTCTCTCTCTCTCTCTCTATTAAATGAAGAAGATGAAGTGGGGAGTGTTTGGGGAAGAGATGGGATGTGGAAGGACAATTTTAGCCTTTCCAGCATCCGAGGCGAGCACTGAGGCGAGCAGAATGGTTGCCTCGAAAGTCGCCTTGCCTGCTGTGAAGAAATTTCAGCTCCGTGCACTGATACGAAAATGTGCCTATCTCCCTTTAGAAAATCCAGAATTACGATCTGTAAAAACCGCTGGAAAGTAGACTTCTGGGGTTTTCTAAATATATAAATATATCGTGGTTAGATCTGAGGAGGGAGATATGCCCCCCAAAAGTTGAGTGTTCTGCACTAAGCTCTCTGCCGCGGTCTGATTTCCAGCCTCGCGCACCGTTACGGAAACGATCATATCTCCCTCTAGAAAACCTGGAATTGCGATCCGTAAAAACTGCTAGAAAGTAGACTTCTAGGGCATTCTAAAAATAGGTGTTACGAAATCCAATTCACTATGAGGAGGGAGATATGGACCCTGAAATTGGAAAAAAATTTGTATGTTTTGCATGGGCATTTTCCAATTTCAGCCTACTAACCCTTGGAAAACAGAGTTGACCCGTGCTGCGGTCTCTATGTCGCATTATGGTTCGGCGCCGGAACCACTACAGAACTTGGCATGGTTGACAACGAATCACGTCACGGTTTGGGTCGACGGTGAGGCCACGACAACTCTGATCGAATACTTCCAATATATTCTCTTTTTGGCTCATTTTGCTTCCCAACTAATCTGTTAAGCTCAAAACCTTGAAATAGAGAATATGTACCTACAGAAGGCTCAACAAACATTTATATACAAAAATACGTCCGAAAACGAGAACAAAAGCTAGAAAATGAGGACCTCAAATAGGTACATTTATCGTCCGATCAGGAATGCATTATTGACATCTAGTTGGTGAAGAGGCCAATCTAGATTTGTTGCTAGAAATAGGAGAACTCTGATTGTATTCAGTTTGGAACCGGAGTGAAAGTTTCCTGATGATCTATCCCATATGTTTGAGTAAATCCCTTCGCCACCAATCTTGCCTTAAATTGTTCCACATTGCGTCAGCCTTTGTTTTCACAGTGAAAATTCATTTACAACCCACTGTATTTTTATCTTTAGGCAGATTGGTAAGCTCCCAGGCATTCTTCTCAAGTGCTCTAATTTCTTCCCATACAGCTTTTCCCACTCAGGTACTATAAGGGCCTCCTGTATATTGTTGGGAACAGGAATAGGAGATAGATTATCAGAAAAAGCTTGAAATTCTGAGGAAAGACCCATTATGAGACATATTTGCTCATGGGATAGAGAGGTCTGCTCTTACATTCCCTAACACCCTTCCTTACTGCTACCGAAAAATCTAAATCGGATAACTCACTATCAGAATTAAAATTATATGTAAAATTATCTTCAGTCTGTGTGTTGATTCCTTGGATTTGAGTATCAGGTTGGGTTTTTGAATTTGCTTAGGAATTGTTTGATTATCTATTTCTCTCTGATTCTCCCTTTTTCTAGTGTACACAATGAACTCATGAGTCTTATTAGGGTGTATAGCTTCTGTAGGAGAGAAAATACTGACTCTGGTATCTGGTTTAGTTAAGGGACTCGGTTCGTGATGACATTGGGGTAATTCGGTTTCAACTGTTTGATTTGGAATGGAAGACAAGTTTTGATTTTGACTAGAGTATCCAGGAGACTGATTAGGAATTTGATATGGTTCAGGAAACCAAAACTGATATTCTTGATTTGGAGGCTCCCCCGGAATATTAGTTTTGGAGAAAAAGGTGTATCTTCAAAAAGCGTAATATCCAAAGAATTGTAAAAACGTTTGGTGCTAGGACAATAACACTTATCCTTTTTGGGTAGGAGAATATCCAAGAAAGATACATATGATAGATCTAGGGTCCAATTTGCTTTTGTTATGTTGAGAATTACTAACAAAAGCAATACACCTAAAAATCCGGATAGGTATATGGGTATAAGCCTAGTTTGAGGATAAACATTGAGTATGACTTGATATGGTGTAGAAAATTTTAAAACACTAGAAGGTAATCTATTAATGAGATGGGCAGCTATGAGAACTGCTTCACCCCAAAAATGTTTTGGGACATTTGTTGAAAACATTAATGATCTAGCAACCTCTAGAAGATGACGAATTTTCCTCTCGGCAATACTATTTTGCTGAGGGGTATCTGCACATGTAGATTGATGAACAATCCCCTCATTTGATAGATAATTACCAATGACGGAATTAAAATACTCTTTACCATTATCATTCCTGAAAATCTGGATTTGTGTTTTGAATTGATTTTGGATCATATTCTTGAAATTCTTGAAAACTTGTGGTGCTTCTGAATTTTCTTTTGAAAGGAAAACCCAAGTTAATCTAGTATGGTCATTTACAAAAGAAATAAACCATCTAGCACCAGTGATATTTGTAACCGGTGATGGGTCACAAATATCACTATGCATCATCGAAAAGGGAGTTGAGGATTTATAAGTATGATTTGGATAAACATTGCAAATATGTTTTGAGTATTGACAAATCTCACATTGGAATGACATGGGATTTTTATTTTTAAACATAAAAGGATACAATTTGGCAAGATATACAATTAGGATGTTTTAAACGATAATGCCAAATCTTAATAGACTTGTCACAATTGGAACTAATGATTGACATAGAGTTGGGGTTTGTATTAACCTTGCTACATACGGCTAAAGGAGGTTGCGTTGTAGAATTGGAGTCTGCATTGAGATAATAGAGTCCGGAACAAGCCTTAGCACATCCAACCCCGAAACCAAATCCTGAAATTCACACACATTAGGGGAAAATTTAGCAATGCAATTCTTCTCATGAGTGAATATACTGATAGAGATTAAATTGCAATGCAATTTAGGTACTAGAAAAACAGCAGTTAGTGTTAGAGTTTTAGAAATCACAACAGATCAAGTTCTAGCTACTCAAGATAAAGAGCCATCTGATATCGTACATTCAGATTTTCTTGACTAGGGTTATAGTTTTTCAACACACTAATATCCCCAGTCATGTGATCTGAGGCTTCTGAATCTGTTATCCAAGTTTGTTGTGTTTCCTATGTTGCTTTTAAGGCACTGAAGAAGTTACCTGACCGAGCTAAAGAACCAGTTCCAATGACAGTAGACGGAGGTTGTGGCTGGTTGAACAATTTCGGAAGTAACTCTAATTGTTCCGTGCTAAATAGGTCTGTTTGTATGGGGGATTCTGAACTAGAAGTCATATTTCCCCTACTTTCTGTCTTCGACCAGTTTGGTGGGTTTCCAGTCAGCTGGTTTTCCAAGCAGCTTCCAGCATGTTTCTTTAAGGTGTCCCGGTCGTCAACAATGCTCACACCATGGTCTACCCTATCTAGGTCCGATAGACTGATTTTAACTTCCTTGAACAACAAGTGCAGAGTTTTCAGTGTGAGAAGAGACAGATGAAGATCCTAGCATAACCTTTTTCCGACTCTCTTCTCTTCGAACTTCTAAAAACGCTTCTAGAATGCTAGGTAAGGGTTTGATTGCCAAGATTCGCCCCCAAACTTCATCCAAGTTCTGATTCAACCTAAGAAGAAACTTGAAAGCTCTTTTTGTTCCAAGATCTGCTTATAGGTTACTTCATCCACTAGATCCTTCCATTTGTATTTTTCAAATACATCCAATTGCTGCCAATGTTGAGTGAGGGTATTAAAGTACTCCGTGACAGAATTTTCTCCTTGACGAAGTCCATACAAAGTGTTTTCCACCGAGAACAAGTCGGAGGTGTTGTCATACGTGGATTATCTTTCCTTTGCAGTACCATGAAGGAGAAAATTTTCTCCGATATCTTTGGTCATGGAGTTGATTAACCAAGACATCACTAAGTTGTTATTGGCCTTCCAGTCCTTATATGTGGGATCATCTTTTGATGGTGAAGAGACATCTCCGGTTAGATAATCATCTTTCCTTTTGCCACAGATGAACATCAACACGGATTGAGACCATTGTAGGTAATTGTGCCCATTCAGCTATGGCTTGTAATGGGGAAATAAGGGTGAGGAGTTTGATCTGTTCCTCCACCATTGCTGCTGCCAATGGAAGGAGTAAAACTGGAAGAGATGACAGGGGAGTCGCTGACTTTGTCAGCTGTATTCCTATATTTTGTCATGAGTGATTCTTATGGAGAATCGGAGAGTGCTCTGATACCATGTGGAAAAACTAGGTTGTTCACCTTACTCATTTCATTGATTAAAAAACAGTATTTATACAAGGGAAAACAGACAAGGATCCATAAAACAAGGATCCACCAAACAAGGAAAGACAACTGATAAATATTACAATCCCTAAAAAATAACCTAATTACACCTACTAAAATATATATAGAATCTAAGGTCTTTTATTCAACACAATTCAATGCCAAAACCATCTAATTATTTACTATAGTGATATTTCCAAGTTCCTTTAACTTTGTAGGAATTTGGTGCCAAAATTTAATTATTCATAGTGTCATAATTGAAATGGCATTCTGTTGTCCTCATTTATAGTTTTTCTTTTTCTTTTTCCTCTTGAAAATTAGTTGAAATGAAAAAAGAATTGTCTATGTTGCATTGTATGATAACAAACATGAGATATGGGCCCAGTTTGGGATTGCTTCCCAGGCTGCTTTTAGAGTCAAAAGTGTTTCTGAAGTTGGCCTAGGTGTTTGGTAAAATTTATAGGAAGTGCTTTTAGTCTCTTTTAACTTCCCCCACAACAGAAATTGAGAAGCTACAAAGTGATGTTTTTGGAAATCAGCTTCCTGGGAAGCACAAATGAAAACACACTCAACACTCTTGATTAATGAATTTTCTCCAAACTTCCCATTTTGTCCCTTGCCTTTTATGAAATTTACCACATAACAAAACCCTATTCTCACCACCACCAGCCACCATTCGTTCCAATCTTCCATCCTTATCCACGACATCTCTCTGTGTCTCTCTCCTTTCTTCTAAAAAAATTAAAGAGCCAATTTGACAAAAAGCTTCTGTATTAAGTTTCAGATTCGTGCTATTCGATGTTTTTTCTAATTTTGTTCTATTAATTTCGTTGTCCATATGTGCCTGTTTTAAGGTTTGATTTTTAATTGGAGTTTTGGGACTTATTTCGTCGATCTTAATATTTGGGTAACGGATTGTTTTGGGTTCATGGGTATTTTATTTTCTATAACTGGGTCTGTTTATATATTTTTGTTTATTGATTTTTTTCTGTCTTTCGATGATTGTATTCGATTTTGGTTTGCTCTGTTCCTGTTGTTTGTGTTCGATGATTATAATTTCTGGGTTTGTTTGCTGTTATTGTAGTGATAGAGAGAAAACTTTATGAAATATCTAAGGAATCTGAAAAATTTTATGATAAACTTTACAAATTACAATGGTCTAGTGGTTAAGCTTTGCAATCATTAGTTGTTGATGTTACTCAAAATTATTATTGTGCTTTGAAAATCAATGAGAATTGAACACTATGACAGAAATATCAATCATATGCTGTTGAAAAAGAAATGAATTAAAAGACCAAATGAATTAAATGACAATTGTTGTTTGTTAGAACATCTTTTGTTTACATCTTTCTATATATATATGACAATCAGCAATTTTGAAAGCCATTATGATTGCAGACCAAAAGTGGAAGACTTAGAATCGATAAAGTCGTAGCTATATGAATTGACAACCGAGTTTTGTGTGACTTTATTATCAATGGGGGTTCCTTTCAGATGGATTTAAAGTATTTTCAAATTGATTATGTTGTGATAAACAATCTTGCAGAATTTGTATTTTATTGTTTTTGTTCATGTTATAAGTCATTTTTCATGTGTATTCATGTACATTTTATAAGGTAGAGATCATCGAACACAAGTAGTTTATTGTAGCAGCAAATAGTTTATTGTAGTGATAGAGAGGATATTAGTGAGTGATAGACATTAAGTACAAGTAGGTACAATTCCCTTGTGTTGTTGTAGTTAATAAACATTTGGTTTACGATGAGAATTTTGTGGCAAACAGATGGGAAAGAAGAATACAACTAGCATTACTGAAAATGAGGGAAGTGGAAAACCAAAAGCTATATGGAACGATGATCTTGTAGCTATATTTGTGAAATATGTGTTAAGGAAGTGGCAAAAGGAAATATGCCCGGCACTCGTTTTGATAAGATAGGATGGGTTAATATTGTCAATAGTTTTAAGGAAATAACCGGAAAGGATTATGATAAAAACAATTGAAAAACAAGTGGAATTCACTTAAAACCGATTGGAAATTGTGGAGTTCACTATTGCAAAAAGAAACTGATATCGGATGGGACCCTGCTAAGAAAACGGTGGATGCACCTCCAAAATGGTGGCAAAGTAAATTGAGGTGTGATAATTCTCCTTCATTTATTTATTTATGTCATGTAGGTGCATGTTTTCTAACCATCTACTTCTTTTGTAGATGAATGTTGAGTATCGAAAATTTCGTGACGTGGGAATTAGTCCCGACATGATGGATATGTATGACAAGATGTTCAAGGGTAGTACAACGGTTGGTAATTGTGTCATGAATCAATCATCTACCATACTTCTTGAAGAAAGGGTGGGAGATTCAGAGCATGACAAGCAGGACTGTCGACAGGGAGAATGAGGAAGCTTCACAATGTGATCAAGATAGAGGGAAAAGGAGAACAAATGATGATAGTGATATACATAACAGAGTTGTCGGAAGGTCGAAGGGAAAGAAGGGAAAGTTGGGATGTGCAACAAAGTTGTCTAAAAAAATTGATCGGCTTGTTGAGTAGTTGAGAGTAGGAGTACAGCGACGTCAATGCATAAAAGTTCACAAAGAAGTAGTATTGTTGATGTGATGGAAGATGTGGCAAACTTTACCAGGAGTAGAAAAGGTAGTCAGTTGTGGTGGTTTGCGACAGAGTTGTTTTGTTCTCAAGACAAGAGGGAGATGTTTTCTATTATGACAGATCCTGATTTGAAGCTCCAATTTCTGATTCTTAATGAGAAAAAGGCTAGAAATTAGTTGTGATTATCCTGCTTGATGACATCTATTAAATCTGTGCTTGTTGGACTTAATTTTATTTTCTCTGACGTTGTTGGATTATGTTTTGAAAGTTGTGCTTGTTGGACCTAGTTTTATTTTCACTGTCGTTGTTTGATTATGTTTATGAAATTTGTTATTGTTGGACCTAGTTTTATTTTCACTTTTTCGTTATTGGATTATGTTTATGAAATTTGTGATTGTTGGATCATGTTTTACCTACTTTGGACCTCTATTTATATGTGACGTTTGATGAGATCGTAAATGTTACAGGTTATTAAAATAAAAGATGGGCAATTCAGAAGATGAAGAGGAAATAGATCAACTTATTTATGTATGTGGTCATCTTATTCAAGTTTATCTTGAAAATTATGTTTTTAAAACTCTATGCATGGCAAGCTCTCAAACAGGTTTTATTTGGTTGATGGGAGTGTTGCAATGCAATGAAAGTCGTTGTTATTATGTTTAGAATGGACAAACATGTCTTCGTAATGTTGTTGAATGATTTGGAAAATATTTATAAGTTGAAGGGTTCAAGAAACATAAGTAGTATTGAAATTTTAAGAATGTTTCTTTATATTTTAGGACAAGGTATATGAAATAGGAATGCACAAGAACGTTTTCAACGTTCCGGTGAGACACTGAGTAGATATTTTGATGTGATGCTAGATATTTTATATGCAAATGGCTAAGGTGATGATAGAGCATTTGGATCCTGAATTAGGAGCACCCCATAAGAAATATTGAGCGACTCTAGAAATATGCCTCATTTTAAGGTATGTATAATTTTCAATGCCCTTAAATTTGGTATATCCATATAATGCTTTATTTTATAACTATTGTAAATTAATTTGTAGGATTGTATTGGAGCTATAGATGGTGTTCATGTTCAAGCTTCGATTTTTCCATGCGATCAAGTACCATATATTGGGAGAAAAGGAATACTCACCCAAAATGTGATGCCTGCATGTAAATTTGACAGGCAATTTACATTTGCATGTGCAGGGTGAGAAGACAGTGCTCATGATAGTAGAGTATTCTTAACAGCTCTACGTGATCGTCAATCAAAATTTTCAAAACCTCCAAATGGTAATTTTTTTATATACATTGCGCAAATAATAATTGTATATTATATCATAATCATTCTTATTTAATATTTTCAGAAAAATATTACTTGGTTGATGCCGGATACCCACAAATGAAAGGTTTTTTAGGACCTTTTAAAGGTGAAAGGTACCACCTTCCACATTTTCGTAGGGGTGAAGAACCAACCGGTCATAAAGAAATATTTAATCATGCACATTCTTTACTCAGGAGCATCGTTGAGCTCACTTTTGGGGTATGGAAAAAAATGGAGTATTATAGGTGATATGCCTAGTTATTCTTACGAAAACCAAGTGAAAATTGTTATTGCTACAATGACTCTTCATAACTACATTAGAAGATATGCACAATGAGATAGAGATTTTGATGACAATGCAAAATTTTGAGATTAATAAAAAATGAAGGTCAATACACATGAAGAAGATGGTCCGGGAAGAAGAGAAATGGAGATATTAAGAAATTCAATTGTGCAAAGTTTAATGAGTGTACGCACTTAGCATTTATTTGCAATTTACTATAACATATACTTTGCTATTTAAGATCTTTGTTGTCCATTTCAATTGTGTATTCTCGTGAATCCTTGAATCAAATTTTGCTAGGTTTCTTGATATATTCGTAATATATGTGGCAATAGATAAAAAAAATTAAAACAAAATTATATATTTTTAACAAAATTTATTTATTTATTTTATAACAAGTTTATGGTCAAACAAAAATAAAACAAATTATTTATTTTATAACATGTTTATGGTCACATAAAAATAAAACAAATCATTTATTTTCAAAACATCTTAAATATTCATTTATATTATTTTGCACAGTCACAACACTTTTACTACAGTTTATCAAACACATTGAAATTGCTTTTGGTTCTCACAACCCTTTTAAAAATCAGTTTACCAAACACTTAGCTGATTCTTCTCACAGTAAATCCAAAAGCAATTCTCCCATAATAAAATCAAAAACAATTTCCCCACAGCACAGCAATGTCAAACTGGGCCATGGTTGATTATTAGGCCCCATTGGGACAAACAAAAGGCTAGCACTTTATTGTTAACTTGTGACACGACCCATGTTAACATAGTATGAGCATAGGTAGTTGAAATTAGACTACTGAGTTAAGGCTTAATAACAAGTAAAAGAGATGTTACACTGTCCAACAATTGGCCCAAATTCATTGTTCAAATGATGTGACAAGATGATTTGTAACTACACACATTATCAACACATCATTTATAATCAATATGGTTACTATAAATCAGCTTTCCACAATACTTGGACAAAACATTTGGCCAAAGTTTGGCAATGTGGCATTATCATGTTAAAATGTGGTTACTTTTGCCCAAAAATAATCCTTCTCTTTATGCAGACAGATCATTTGCAGTGTCATGTAGTCTTTGTTCCATACTCACATTTGTATTACTGTTAGTAGTGAAATGAAAGATGTAGGGTAATTCTTTATTACTCTACATGTTTTCCTTTCATTACGTGATATCTTCAGGAACCTAGTACCTTGTCATCCATCCCTCTCCATATTTTCTACATAGATTGGGTGCTAATTTCATAGTTTTGGTCTTTCTGTTTGAGATCTCCATTTCTGTATATTTTCTGGTTCAGAATAAGCATTGAAGTATTAACAAGTGAATAAGATTTCATCAAAAGAAGAAAAACTACTCATTTGTAGAAGGGGACATAATTTAGAAGCATTGGTAATTTGCAGTTAATTGCATGATTTGTATAATTTTCTTGTGTGACCCTGATCGAAGAGATTTTTTTTTCGTTACAAAGTTTAGGCCATTTGTATTTGATGTGAAGTACTTGAAAATGGTTTTGTAGTTGCCTTTTGCCAATGCTTTTGATAGTTAACATTAGATACTGAAGCAATACTTTTTGCCTTTTTCATGAAAGAAAATTTTCATATTAAAATAGCAAATGAAAATGTAATATGTATATAAAAAGCTGCAATTCTTAATGGGTTTTTACTTTTTACTGGCAGGTTTTTGAAAGAATGATTTTGTTTTATAGATCGATATATCCTAAAAAAACAACAAAACTTTTGAAGAGATTGATATCGATATTCTCATATTATCCTTTTCTTGGACTATTTGAATATATATGTAAGTGGGACTGGTCATTGGTCAAGTTAATGATATCAATAAGCCATGTGCAAATGAGTTGCTGGCATTTTGTAGTTACAGTGACAGCCTTCAGTTTTTCCTCCCATAACTTTGATTCAATCTTTTATAAATTTTTGGATGATTTTTTCTATTTAATTTTAAGACTTATGCTTTAATTTGAAGGGATTAAATTACATCATCCTACATATAAAAATCACTCTGAGCTTTGCCCCTTACCCTGACCCTTTCCCTTTCCATATAATTATTATTTTTTGGTATGAAAATTTATGTTATTTTAATGTAATTGTTGCCAATCCTTTTTACATTATATAATTTTTGGATTATCATATTTATCCTTTGATGAGTATTTAAATGACCCTTTAACAATTTTGAATGGAAATGTGCTTTTGACAACCTTGGTGGCAAATATGATTTGAGTTATCGTTGACTACCTTGTTTATTGTGATTAAATTTTTTGTATATCTTTAAATATGAGCAAAGTTGCTTATTGCAGGTGGCATCAATCAAATGTGGAATGTGGGACAGCGTCGTTGATACTTTGCAAACAATTGGTCAACGTGAATTAACTACAACATATTTTGATAAGCATTCCGAAAATGAAAACATTGAGGGTGAACCAAGTAAAATGGCTGCGGCAGTCAACACAGAGCACATTGTACATCATACACATAGTGAGTAATGTTTCCTTTACCTAACAAAATAGAGAAAAGCAAATAATAAATATGAATTTCGGAATAATACTTTATTATGGTTCTATTGCTAGTATTTTTTGTCTTCAGTTCCTTTTTCCCATTTGTGGCCATGTGTTCTTTTTGCTTTATCATTCATGGTTCTCTTGCCATTTTTGCTTAGATCTACAAAATAAAGGTGCAAAGAAAGTACTTTGTAATCCTTTTGTGTCCACAATCTTCCCAGCCGACCCTCGCGGCCTCTTGCCTCTCCCTATTCTCTCCTTGCCAAATCTCTCACATCCAACCCTCTTCCACCACCGCCTGTCTTCCAAGGCATCTCTCCATCCATTTTTGTATTAGTATATCAGTATATGTAACTTATTTTTCTTCTTCTCCATTAACATCAACTCATGAGTGCTCTGTGTGTTTGTGTGTGGTCTATGAAATAACAGAGAAGTAGGAAAATGAAACTAGAACAAAAGAGGAAGAGTGTACACTTAGGGCCCGTTTGGTGCGCGAGATTGGATTAGACTATTTTATGGGATTGGACTGGACTGGATTGGACTAAATCAATACTATACTGTGTTTAGAGAAATATGAGATTGGACTAAAATAGTCCAATCATGTGTTTGGGTAAAGCATGAGATTGGACAAAATAAAAGTTTTATCTTAAAAAAAAAATTAAAAAAAAAAACCAATCACTTCCGCCAACCCACACCCACTCCGCCAACCCACATCCACGGTCAACATCCCTCTTTTCTTCTTCTTCTCCTCTGCTTTCTTTCTCTCCTTTTTTCACACAACTCCAAATCTCCGATCAACAATTTTCATTCACAAATCCAACAATCAACTCTATCTTCCATCTTTATCTCTTCTCTTCTCTTTCTCTTTCTTTGTTACCAGGAGAAAATTTAAATCTTCCCTTCTCTTTCCTCACATCTCTTATTCTCATTTCTCTTTTACAAAAATGGTGGAAAAAAATTCTCGATCTGCTATGGTGAGAGGAGATCGTAACGGTACGTGTCAGAGGTGGTGGTAACGACGACGGTCGGAACAACGGCAGTGAGAGATGGGGCGGCCGGCCGAAGATAGAGGTGTGTGGAAGTCTTGTGGTGGCTGCCGATGGAGGAAGCAAGCAGTGAGAAATAGTCTTGGGATAAATAGAGGTGGGGTGGGTGTTGGGTTTATTTAGTCCCATGATCATGGGACTTTATTTGTTTCTGGGATTTGTAATCCCTTGTCCAAAACAATGTCAAACACCGAATTGGGACTAAAATTGTCCAATCCTAACTCCCCCATGCGATCCCAGGAAGTGGAAGTCAATACCAGTCCAATCCGGTGAGCCAAACATGCCCCTTAGAGAGTTAGAGTTGAACTGTTAATATGGCATTGAGAATATTTTGTGTAAAAGGTAAAGAAAAGGCATGAATGTACCATAACTTGTGCTGTTTACATTCATACACATACAACAAGTTAATGCATGTGTACAAGTGGCATGCATGCATGCAACATATGATGCTACATGAAACAAGTGGCATACATGCATTAATCTCACTCACTCTCCCCATCATCATGGCCTCACCGGTCCTCACCTTGCTCGCATGCTCTTTCTTTGTCTTCACATTTATTTAAAATAATGGTTTAGTTTCTTGATTGAAGCAGTTTCCAAGTCTCACACATGTTGACAGGTCCACCAATTGTTACTATTTTTTTTATAAGAAAAATAACCGGGTATGGATACCCGGATATTTGGCCAGGTCTTTCCTGATTGGGTTCCCAGACCCCAAAGACCGGGATTTTCCCGGGTGGATACATGGATTGCAAAATCCGGGTATCCAGTCGGGTTTTTGTCATCCCTAAAAGGATCTCCCATAATTATACAAAAAGAGCGAAACTCATCCATTAAAAACTACCTTTCCATGTTTAGCTTCACAATAATAATATTGACAAAACCAACTCAAAAATGTAAAAAATTAGATTAAGTCCCCTCCCAAATTAATGGATAAAGAAGAACGTCCCCTTCCTATGTCACTTAAGTCTATAATGACACTAACAAATATATTATTTTCCACATCATAATATCATCTTCCTCCTGTACAGTTATCAATTGCACCATAGATGTTAAATGTGCGCGAAGGCGCCTTAAGCCAGTTCAGGCACCAGATGCCAAGCGTGTGTGAGGCGCGTCTAATAAAAAGGCGACGATTTGGGACTCTTTTTGAAGTTGTCGGAGGGTTGCCATCAAGATCGGACGGCTGTTGACATGTTGTGTACTAAAATAGTAAAATGCGATCTAAGCGGTTTCAAGCCACACCAATTAGTGGCTAATCGGCGAGGCTAGGCAGACTGGAACCAATTGGTGCAAGGCAATGCCTAGGCGAGTTTTCTTTTAAAGTTTTAGGGTTTTTTTTAAAACTCAAAAACGACGTTGTTAAGGGATTACTTTAAAAAAAAAACCTGGATTTCTTTCTTTTTCCTTTTTCTCTGTTATCCCACCCTCGACAGTTGACTCTCTCCCCTCGCCTCTACAGTCCAATCACCAGCTCGTCGAGGTCCTCCGTTAGGTCCTCCAAGAAATTACCTAGTTGCTGGGCGCCGGTCCACCGCCCGACTAGCATCTAACGCTTTTTAGAACACTGTCGATAGGTCACATGCGAGGTCTAAGTCTGGCTAGTATGTCGTTGGAGCATGGATGCAACAATTGGAGGAAAATAGGAGGCGAGGATTGGTGGTGGCTAGTAAAGCTTAGGGTTTTGTTTGTTTTGAGGATGAGTGTATGGCGGCTGGTAAAGATTATGGTTTATATTTGTTTAGGGTTGGTAAAAAATTAGGGTTTCTTTGTTTTAGGCTAAGTGTATGGAAGATAAGGTGTGCTGCAAGGCATTGGATTTAAATTTTTATTTTTATTTTTCAAAAATAGGTTTCTGTTTGTTTGGGGTGAGTGTTTGGAGGATAGGTGATGTGGACCTGAACGGAACTCACACGCGGTCAACACACAAGGTTTCCTATTTTCCTGTAATCCCGCAATATTCCAGAAAAAGAGAGATAATTTGAGTTGAAAACTCAATAAATTTTATTTTATTCGAAACAGAAAAACTTCAACCCTAATACAACCTAATAAATAGAAAAATGAGATTTCATTGACTCCTAAAATACCTCAACTAAATCGGGAAAGAATCCTATTTAAAGCAAAAAACAAATGCTAGACGAAAAAGGAAAAAAAATGCTAATTGTTGTGCAAGAAACTAAAAGTCTCTGGATAACAAACTCAATGACACTTTTTTGGGCATCTTCTGGGTCTTGTCACGGGAAACGTAGTATCTATGAAAAAACGTAGAGCTCGTCTTGGCTTTCTGAAAACATATTATAATAGTTATTTGGAGCCCGTATGCAAAAGTTATGAACCCGTAAAAACAGCCATGTTTTCGGTACTCTAAACAACCCAAGTAAGAGCTCGCCAACCGGTACGCATCAATAGGACTAGATTTTTTTTAATTATTCTTTAAAGAGTAAGAAACCCCTATTATGGATCTCGATGCTCTCATAAGTTATGCTCTCATAAGTTATACCATGTTGAGAGAAAAATGCGTGGAAGATAGAATTTGAGAAAAATGTGAAATTCATAAAAAACTATTAGGTTGCATCTCTTCTTGCGCTTTGTGCCTCGGGCTTTAGTGGGCCATTACACCTTGGTGCACGTAACACCATTAAAAACTATGAACTGCACACTTCATTTAGTATTTTTTTTCTTCATAAGTGTAACTGATTAATATTATCTCACATGTGTTATAGTGGAAGACATTATGAGGAAGGTAGGTTTGTATATATTTTGAGTTTGATCATGATGATATCCTGAGCAAAGATTGGTCACTTGTTAAAAATATATTTATCCTATTGAAGAAGCTTTGCACTTGTGAAACTTGACTGGCTGAGCAGTTTAATGTTAAGGAATTCAAGTCCCTTGGTTATGGGGAGTTCTTCTTGTTCCTAGAAAAGCATGCCTCTCTATTACCTTCTGAGCTGCAGAAGTTATTGGCTGGTAATATGTGCGAGAAGTCTTCTTTTGAGGTTTCCCTGCTCCAACATTTGTTGGTTGTTTTAGTTTCACAGGCTTCAAATAGTTTAGGGGAGAATGAAAATATTACCAAGCAGATGATTACTACGCTACTTATGAGGCAATTTCCATTGCTTTGTTTCAAAATTATGGACAATGGTTCCATGGATAGTTTTCTAGAAATAGTTGGGAAATACAGAAATGATGTAATTTCTAAGTGTGTACTATTTTCTGAAACATTGTTGGGAATGTCAACCCACAAAGAAAACACTTTACTGGAAACCAATGAGGTGATAACCAACAGTGGTGTGAGAACAAGAATGTCTGAATCTATTACATCCAAAGATGCAGTTGAAGTTTTACTTAGGGCACCTATGTTGTCGGGTCTGAACTCATGGTCACACTGGGACCTTGTGTTTACCCCTTCTCTTGGTCCTCTTCTAGAATTGTTATGTTTGGTGACAAAAGATGGCAAAGTGATTCGGCTTGATAGTTCTGCTATTGTTGATTCATTCTTCGAAGCTGCACTTGAGGGATCCTCTTTCCAAACGGCAGTGAAATTGTTATCTTCATTTGCATTAGCTGGGGGAGAAAAACATGTTCCTCTGTCTCTCCTAAAGTGCCATGCATGCCATGCGTTTGAAGTTATTCTTAAGAATAATATGGAAAATGTGGAAGGAAGTGATGGTCCGGATCCTCTTATGCATACAAAAGTATTGAGCAGACAGCAAATGGTTGGCGAAGTTTACGCTGATAAATTGAGTGGTGATGTAAGCAAACACTCGATCAAAATGAATAAGGCAGTGGCTGTTGCTTCAAGGTTCTTCATTGATTGTCTTATATATCTTCCTTCAGAATTTCGTGGTTTTGCTGCTGATGTGTTGCTCCCTGGCCTGCGATCAGTAATTTTAGATGTCCCTTTAGAAATTTTACGTGAATGCAACCAAACAGAGCAGCGTCTCATGCTTCATGAAGTAGGATTGTCTCTTGGCATAGTGGAGTGGGTTAATGATTACCATGCATTTTGTTCCACCTCTAGTACAGACTCGCTCTTGTCCTCTGGAGCTTCTTGCTTGAAAGCTGCCAGGTCGGAATTCAGCACAGGCTCCATTTGTAAACAAAATGCATCGAATGAGGTGGCTTTTATTGAAGGTGAAATGATTGACTTTGCTGGAGTAGATGGTTGTAAAAAAGAGTGTAGTGAAGTTTGTCACACCATTGATGGTGTAGAAGCTTCCTCTGATGGAATTGGCAATTGTTGCACACAACGATTGTCTGAGGTTGATAGCAGTCAGGATGGAGCTCTGATTATTGAATCTATCAGGCGAGAGGAATTTGGTCTGGATTCAAGTCTTTCAAACGTGGAGAGTAGCATGTTGAAGAAGCAGCATGCTCGCTTGGGGAGAGCACTCCATTGTCTTTCTCAGGAATTGTATTCTCAGGACTCACATTTTCTTCTTGAGATTGTAAGTGTACTGTCTTCACCTGGTATTTACATTTGGAATTTACATTTGTTAATCTATCTAATCTTTCAATTTTCCTTTTGCTTTTGACTTAATCTTGTTTATATATGATTACCTGATTTATTTTTGAGCTATAATTGCCATGCAGTGCTGGAAGGTATTTTTTTTTTTGACAGTGAGATGTTGTCTATATGATAGCATTTGTGACAATGGTGACCGTAGTAGCAGTTCTCGATCACTTTTTAACAGCTATTAAAAAAGAAAAGGCAACCAGAAACAAGAAAATTATTTTGGATTTTGATTAGTGAACTTTTCATGGGTCTGGTGCTTGTAGTATTCTCCTGATGAGTGCTATATGCCTTAACTCTATTTCTTTTGCTATTATGACATTTTATAGATTGGCAAGACAGATATTATTAGTTACTGCTTCTGTTAGTTGACTTTAGAGATCAATTTGTTGTTTATCATTTGTTTATTTGCGGTATAATTGTTTTATTCTGTTAATCACATTGAAAGCTTTGTCATATACACAGTGGTCTTAACTCTATGCAACATTTTTATGCGTGATTTTATTATCTACTTGTAATTTAGGATTAAATTTTGAAGGCAGTTGCTGGTAAAATATAATTGCACCTAATTATACATTTGTACCTCATGTTGCTTCAGGTTCAAAATGCTGATGATAATATGTATCCAGAAAACGTTGAACCAACTACAGAAATTGCCATAGCATTTACACTGCAGGAGACGAATGGAAATTACCGTCCTCTTCTGGACCAGCAACCTGTTTTCGCTTTTCTTCCTCTGAGAACTTATGGCTTAAAATTTATACTCCAGGGTGATTTTGTCCTCCCTTCTTCTTGAGAAGAAGTTGACGGAAACAGTCCCTGGAATCAGTGGTTGTTGTCAGAGTTTCCTGGATTATTTGTCAGTGCAGAGAAATCTTTTTGTGATCTTCATTGTTTTAGGGAGAACCCAGCAAAAGCTGTGGCAGCTTTTATGTGCTTTGTTCCGCTTGTTGGGGAAGTGCATGGTTTTTTCTCTTGTCTTCCTCGAATGATTATTTCTAAATTGAGAATGTCTAATTGCTTGCTTCTGGAAGGAGACTATAATTATTGGGTTCCTCCCTGCAAGGTTCTGAGAGGTTGGAATGATGAAGCACGTAATCTTCTTCCTAATAGCTTACTTCATGATCACCTTGGCCTTGGATTTTTGAATAAGGATATAGTTCTGTCTGATCCCTTGGCAAGGGCATTGGGCATTGAGGAGTATGGACCAAAAGTTCTACTTCAAATCATAGCCTCCTTGTGTAGGACAGAAAACGGTCTGAAATCCATGGGCCTAAGTTGGTTATCTTCTTGGCTAAATGCTTTATATACCACTTCATTCCACTCTCCTGGGCAGTCTTTACTACATTCTGGAATAGAGACTGATAT
Organism: Dipteronia sinensis; assembly: GCA_033220585.1. NCBI lineage: Eukaryota > Viridiplantae > Streptophyta > Magnoliopsida > Sapindales > Sapindaceae > Dipteronia > Dipteronia sinensis. Next base: position 69,969,275 of record CM065639.1, on the reverse strand, counting down.
TATCAGTAAACTCCAAAAAAATCCATTTATTCCTCTTTCAGATGGTACATTCAGTTCTGTGGATGAAGGGACAATTTGGTTACATTCTGATGGCTCTGGGGTTGATGGTGGGCTTGAAGCTTTTCCAGATTTATATGGTAAACTTCGAACTGTGAGCCCTGCTCTTCATTCTGCATCATCTGTTGATATCTCATGCTTGGACGGAACCTCTGTAGACAATCTTACTGGGATGCTTCTCAAAATTGGTGTCCAACAGCTATCTGCTCATGATATTGTAAAGGTGCATATTTTGCCAGCCATCTCTGATGATACAAATGTAAATAGGGGCAAAAACTTAATGATAGATTACCTCTGTTTTGTAATGATCCACCTACAATCTTCCTGCCCTGATTGTCATGTTGAAAGGGAGTTTATTGTTTCAGAGTTAGGAAATAAAGCCTTTATATTGACAAATCATGGGTTCAAACGATCTACTGAGGTGTCAATTCATTTTGGTAAAGATTTTGGAAATCCTATTGATGTAAATAAGTTGATTAATTCCTTAGATATCAAATGGCATCACGTTGACATCAGCTATTTGGAACATCCCGCAACTGAATCACTCTCATATGGGTTAATCAAATGGAGGAGCTTTTTTTAGGAAATCGGTGTCACAGATTTTGTACAAGTAGTTCAAGTTGATAAGAGTGTGGCAGATATATCTCTTTCTATTTCCAGAGACATTTGGGAGACGGAGCTAATTTCCCCTAGATCAGCTGCCAAAGATTGGGAATCCATTGAGTTGGTTCATTTATTGTCCCTACTGTCCACAAGCATCAATCGTGAAAGTTGTATATACTTATGGGACCCTATGGGATGACCACTATAGTGCCAAAACTTCAGGTTATTTCAATTTCAAACCTAGCGGTGATGGCACACCCTTCAAGTCTTCATTTATATGCAACATTCATGATATTCAGTGGGCAGTATCAAGTATGGATACTGAGCTTCACTATCCTAAAGATCTTTTCCATGACTGATGCAGTGCGCTCCATCCTTGGTGCTTCTGCTCTATATGTAATTCCTAAGGTTAGTTTTATTTAAATAGATAAGAACAAGAATTGTGAATAAGCAAGTTTCGTACTGCATAGGCATATTTTAGATGAATGAGAGGGAAGAGTCTGTCCATGATTTAAAAAAAAAAAAACAAAGAAAAGAAAAGAAGATGGAACAGGGGAACTTTACTTGAAGGGATATGGAAGTAAGATTCTATTGACTCCTTTTGCTAGGATACACATTAATTGTAATCATAAATTTTTGAATGCCTGAAACCCATTATGAGATTTCATGTGTTATACAATGGGTTAAAACTGAAATTAAGTGAGATAATGTGAGGTTTTATTTCTATGCATGAAAGGGTAACTTGTGAAGAATTTGTCCTTTTGTTATGTAGCATAGAAATGCTACATGTGTAAAATTATTTCATTGTAATTTTAACTTTAAGCTGATTGACACTGGTACATCTCTCTATCAATTAGATTCAAAATTTCTTACATTAATTATGTCTATATATATTTCTATTTGAATTAGATTAAAAGTGAAAAGTTATTACGTGATATCGGCTTGAAAACTAAAGTTATCACGAGTGACATTCTGGACATCATAAAAGCGTGGATAAGGTCTGGGATTCCATTCAATACCAGGTATTTCATTGTCTTTATCTTGATATTCGGGTCCTTGACATTTTATAGTGAGAATTTATGAAAAATGGCTACATAAATTATATGAAATTTGATTTTCAAACCAAGAAGAATTTTTTATTTTTAATAACCGGATTGTAAAATTTCATTTCACCATAATCTCACCAAATTACTGAAATCCTCTCCAGTGTTAAACATTTTGTTGACTTTTTCCTGACAGCTTTTTTTTTTCTTTTCTGGCGTCTGAGCCTTGTTTCTTTCAGTACTGGTTTTGTACTGGGATTTAGTACTTCCCTCTGAATTCTACATTTTGTTCCTTTGGTTCTTCTGAAAAGTTACTTGATTTATTCACTATAAATTTGTTTTCATATTGTCCAAACAACATTATGCTATTATCGAGATCGCTATTTGTTATACTTGATAGCACTGCTTAAACCTACTATGTGCTTCTATAGGCATAGTTGGGTCATTAATAATCACCTAGCCAAGATAGCTAAGCTCAGATGGTAGCTTTGTGCTTGGCCAACTAGGTGGCTTGCAAACCCCGTGATAAGTGGAACATTTGACAAATAGTTTGGTCTTTTTGTTGTAAGATGGTTTGGATAATGATTAATGTTAGCAAATTTAAATACCTGAAGCAATACTCTGCTATCATCACAAACCTTTTAGCATGTTAGATCTTGGAGTTGCTAGTGGCGAGGCATAAATTCAAGTTTTTATCCAGGATATGTGCTTCATACTACAGTAACTAAAAATCTAAAATGTCTGCTTGTGCATATGGAATCAAGTACTTGAAAGTTGTTTGTCTTCTCAATTTAGATTCGTACTTTTCTCTAACATTGCCTTTCTAATTGATGACATTTAGCATATTTTTGAGAGATGACATTGCTCAACTCATCACTTTATGTTGAATGTTCTTTTTACATGTTGAAAAAGTTTTAGTTGTTGAGTTTTAGCATAGTATTTGTCAAGTTGTATGCAAAGTTTTATGTTTGTAGTTCTCATTTTCCTTTTATTTGCAATTGTCCCCCACGACCCTGTCTATTTAAATGTTACGTGACCTTTTGCATGCCAGCATAGCACAAATGTCCAGATTTTACACATTTATATGGAATGAAATGGCTGCTTCAAAGCATGAAATTGCAGAGGAGTTGCTTTCAGGACCTTTTGTGTTTGTTCCGTATACATCTTGCTTCAGACACGAGGATGTGGTATCTGGTGTATTTTTGTCTTTTGAAAAGGTATATTGGCATGATTCAACTGGCACCATAGATCTAATGAAGGAGATGCAACCTCGGTGCAGCTCCATTGGTGTAACTCAGCTCCCGCTAGCCAAGAATTTGTGCAATGTGTATCCGGGCCTTCATGAATTTTTTGTAAAAAAATGTGGTGGAGTACGTGAGAGCCCTTCTTTCTGTAGCTACCTTGAGATCTTGCTGGAATTGTCAACTGTTGCTTTGCCGTCACAAGCTGCTAATGCTGTAAGCAACTTAATTTCAATTTACCTGGCAATTGTTCATGTTTTGTTGTAATCTAAGTGTTTCTTTCATGACTTAGGTTTTCCAAGTGTTTCTGAGGTGGGCTGAAGCAATGAAATCTGGGTTGCTGAATCCTGAAGATGTTGTCCACATGAAGGATTGTTTAGTAAAATTGGAGTATACGGTGCTTCCCACTACTCAAGATGAATGGGTTTCCCTTCATCCTTCTTTTGGGTTGGAATGCTGGTGTGATGATAAGAAGTTGAGGAAGAGATTTAAGCATTTGGACACTGTTGATTTTATATATTTTGGCGAACTTGGTGACCATGAGCAAGAATTGCTTCAAACAAAAGTTTCCACTCTCATGCAAACTGTAGGGATTCCTGCTCTTTCGGAGGTAATCTCTCCCTCTTCCTGCCTTTGATTAGGATGATTATCAGGTTATTATGTACTCAATACTGGAGCATTGTACATGTGGGTCTTAATAACATGTCCATATTACATACTCAATGCCTAATAAACAGTGAACTGTAATATGTTCTTGATTGGGGATGTGGTTTGAGTTCCGAAAGCCTCCAATGGATTTCTATTTGTGCTTTTTTCAATTTGTTGTGGACTTGGAATGTGTCTTATGTATATTATTTAATGTAAAATTTCACCAAAGTTCCATAAGATTTATCTTCGTACGTTGTATGCCAGGTGATAGATCTTATATTATGATTATAACTATGATTGAAATGGTTCAACTAGCCAACTAGGTCATATATGCTTGTGGTAATTTCTTTTCTTTTGGGCGTACCAAACTGTAAGGATGGGGGAAATTAGGGATTTAGTGGAGTCCATATTAATTAGTTTGTGTCTCACCGTAGAGGATCATTTCCCATACTGTCCTATCCTAATTAGTGTGAGTTAGTTTTAGGGAATTATTTCCCAAGAGTCCTATTTTGGTTAGAGTCCTTATTATAGTATACTATTGAATTTCCTTTAAATACAGAGTATGTACATTGAATTCATGATATAAAGAAATATTACAATCATTTCTCAACTAATTTCTATTCTCTCTCTCTCTCAAATTCTGATTTGTTTCTTTCTCCAATCTATCTCTATTCTCTTCTTCTTATCTCACGATTTCTTCTCAGTTCTTTAATCCAATTCCAGAAACCTTCAAACCTCCAAATCAACCCAAAAACACATCAGAAAATACAATTAAAAATGACTAGGGCATGACAAATGGTATCAGAGCAACTTTCCGGCAACCTGTGACATTCTTTCTAATCCTAACCTCTATCAGAATTTCTCTATCTCTCCTAGATCTCATTCTCTAATCTTCAAAATCTAGTTAAAGCATTTGCAAGCATGAAATCAAAATGGCAAAAATGACAGAACAAGAGTGGCTACAACGATTACAGGAGGAACTTAAGACCCTTGAGCTGATAATTTTCAAAGGATTCGATAGTTTACGAGGGCTGCTCAGGTCAAATAGAGAGGATTCAGATGTTGCTAATGGAAATAGCAAATGCATTTTAGACTCATCACCAGGTGGTTCAGTTGGAGACCAGAGACTCCAAGGATAGTCCAGCTCACCTATAAAGGCAAATTCTGGCTCAGATCTGGAGTCACTTATGCTAAACCAACCTAAGTTTGAAGGAGTCGATCCTGAAACCAAATCCAGGCCTTTGAAGGAGGAGGTCAAGCCTCTTAACTCTACTATGACAATTGAACCGATCGGTATACAAGAAGCAACTATTGAAGCTACCTCTGAGGCCAAAAATACCAGTTCATGGCCTAATCCAAACCCTAAACCGAAACCAAACACACCACCTAATTCCAGCCCTTACCATAACCATCATTTTCAAACTATTAACCTGAACACAGATCCAACACCACACTCTAATCCAAACCCATTTTCCCCACCTATTCGGACTCAATCTTCCCAAACAATTATCCAAAACACAGCAGCATACTCAGTTGCAAAAAGACCCAAACCGTGGCCAAATAAGCCGCCAAAACTAGCCTACTTCATCAATGTAAGGATTGGGGAAATTAGGGATTTAGTGGAGTCCATATTAATTAGTTTGTGTCTCACTATAGGGAATCATTTCTCATACGGTTTTGTAGGGAATTATTTTCCAAGAGTCCTATTTTGGTTAGAGTCCTTATTATAGTGTACTATTGAATTTCCTTTAAATACATAGTCTGTATAATGAATTCATATCAAGAAATATTACAATCATTTCTCAACTAATTTCTATTCTCTCTCTCTCTACAATTTCTCTCTCTTTCTCTCTCTCAAATTCTGATATGTTTCTCTCTCCAATCTATCTCTATTCTCTTATTATCTCACGATTTCTTCTTCAGTTCTTCAATCCAATTCCAGAAACCTTCAAACCTAAAAATCAACCCAAAAACACATCAGAAAATACAATTAAAAATGCCTATGGCATGACAAATGGTATCAGAGCAACTTTCCGGTAACCTATGACATTCTTTCTAATCCTAACCTCTATCAGAATTTCTCTGTCTCTCCTAGATCTCATTCTCTAATCTTCAAAATCTAGTTAAAGCATTTGCAAGCATGAAATCAAAATGGCAGAAATGACAGAACAAGAGTGGCTACAACAATTACAGGAGGAACTTAAGACCCTTGAGCTGATAATTTTCAAAGGATTCAATAGTTTACGAGGGCTGCTCAGGTAAAATAGAGAGGATTCAAATGTTGCTAATGGAAATAGCAAAGGCATTTTAGACTCATCACCAGGTGGTTCAGTTGGAGACCAGAGGCTCCAAGGATAGTCCAGCTCACCTATAAAGGCAAATTCTGGCTATGTAGAGAATCTCAAAAATTATTATCTATGTGGCGTATATCCAATGGGGAGTGTTGTGAAATAATTGACATTCACCACCTAGAGAATAATTCGCTATTAATTCTTTCGATCTTTGTTTTCTTCTTTCATTGTAAAGTAACTACTTCTCTTAATCTTATTCCCTATTTTATTGGAAATGGAATCACGACCGAATGAGATTTTGATTTTGATTTTCTTTTTGGGTGGTTGAGAAAATAAAACTGTGAATTGGGTTTTTGATATATATATTTTTTAATTTATTTCATTAAACAGTCAAAAACTCTCTTTCAATAAAAATATCTTCGATACTCAAACAAGGCTTCACCTTTACAGCCGTAATAAACCTATTATAACAACTCTATCATATCTAACATATTAAATTGGCTTATATATCAGCCGTGCGGAGTTGAAAATTGAAATAAAAACTATCACACCAAAATGACAGATTTATCAAGGTTACATTATGAATTTTTCTAGCCTCCAAGAATTATTATATCCCTATCTTTATATATATATATATATATATATATATATATATATATATATATATATTCCTATCAAAGTGCACCAAGAAAATATAAGACAGTCAAATCTATAAACCAACAATTAGATTTGATATTTTAAAATATATATTAAAAATGAGATATATATATATTAAAGAAAAAAATTCTATATAGAAATTATTTTATTGACCTCATCAACACAAATTTTCTCTTAAGTATTTACTTCTCTCTTTTATAACAGAATGGGTTCTCTGATCTCTGGACCAAATTTCCTCTACAACAAATGGTAAAAAAATCTTTTCATTTTGTTGTGTAATCAAAATTAAGTTGTGTAATTAAAAATGGAAGTTATTCATCCAGTTATTGGTAATAGATTACCTGTCAATGTTTTGATCAGTTGGAGAAAATAAATCTTTTCTTCAATATTAAACTGTAATGTAAGCATGTAATCAAAATTGAAAGCTATTCACACAATCCTTGGTAAAAATAAGAAAAATCTCACTGTTACCAAGGACAACTGCAGGTTTTCTGTTAGCAAGTGTGCTTGATGGTGGCCTTCGATTTGGTTTCTAATTGCTTGATTAATGATTATCAGTTAATTCTACGTTTCACAGGTCTGCTATATACACTAGAAGAAGAATTTAATAAAAAAATAATTGTTTATACGATTCATAAACAATGTTTTTTTTTTAATATTTAAGTTTGTTGCAGAGGAAATTGGTGGGAAGGATTATGAGGAAGAGAGAGTTGATCTGTTAGAGAGAAGTAAATAGGTATTGAAGAATTTTTTTTAAAAAAAGTTGAGAAATTTGTGTATCGGATGAAACTGTCATTTGTTATGTTTTCTTTATATCAATATGCATCATAGGAAAATAACATATATATATATATATATATATATTAAACAAAATAAACTGCTCACCAATTTTGTACATTATGATGTACGCACATCGTGCAGACCGTAAGCTAGTATATAACTTCATCAGTGCATTGGATGTGGACCATTAGATTTACATAATTTGACTCAAAGTGTATGCACTTGTCAAAACTTCTCTATAATCAATGATCCATATGCATCGCACTAAATTATATCAGTGTGCACTGAGGAGAAAAAGACAATATATATATATATATATATATATTAATGGGCACATCATTTAAGAGGCAGATGTAAATTAAAATTTTATATTAACTAGTTTGTATCCCGCACGATGTGCGAGATTGTAAATTATAAATTGAAATCATATTTATTGAGTTTTTCTTATAAATGAAATTATTATATTTAAAATAATACAAAAATACACCGACCTAAATTATGGCCACTATGATTATAGGCAAATCTCATGTTCTAATATCGTGAGTATTCTTAACTTGGATCGCTTCTCTATATATTTTGCAGATGCTCAAATACAATTGTAGAGTTGCAGATCTATACTAGGGCCTTTATGGTGTCTCTTTAACCTATGCAAACTATATCTCATCACAACGTATGCAGCTTATTTCGATATTTGCACTATGGCATTTTTAGCTTATGGAAAGACAATATCTTATCTCTTCGCATGCAGCTTTGTTTCAATTAATATTGCACAAACTTGTAAGCTAAAACAAATCGAAAACAATCTAATACAAAGTATCATAATCGAGATCCTTTGACAATTATCCACTAAAAAGTACTTTATCTTCTTATCAAATCTACTTAATAGATTGTTGTTATGTACTGTTGTCTTCAGCTTCTATCTTAATAGTTGACTCAAAATTCGATTATATCCTACCATCACATAATGTTTATTTAAAAAACAGAGTTTCTAGGTTATGAACCTCAAGCCACCCTAGTAAACATCTGTCAAGAAATGTACACTTATTAAGAAAATCTCGGTAAACAAAGAAAAATTGTTAGTTACATCATCTAGATTATCTTAAAATTTGGACCTAGAATTTTTTATTTTATTTTTATTGTGTAATTTGGAAATTGTCATGACGTATCTGATATTATCAAGCTTTAATTCTTCCATATAATCAAGGAAGCATATTAATGAGTTTTTTTTTAATGTTAGAAAGCTTGTTGGTTGACGCACTTAGATGAGAGACCGATAATCTATACAAACATCAACTGCATATAATATTTGTTAATTATATTGAATAAAGTCAGAGAAATTGACAAAAAGTAATACAATTAATGGAAATATATGAACATTCCAAATAAAATTTGGAGCCCAGAATCAAAGCCTTCATCAGAAATCTGTTCTCATAATGGTTTGAGCTTGTGACTTGTTAATGTAATCAAAACTTCTGTTATGCTTTTGGGCAAGTGTCTGAAATAGCCCCCATTCAAAAGAAATATATAGTGACTCACTGTCTCGAGCCAAATGATAGTTTATAGACATGCCATTTGCCAGTATCAAGAACTCAGTTCCCTAGTCGAAAGTTCAACTTGTAATTACAACTTTTTCGAGTTTCTTTCTCGAATTTCATCTAAAAAATTCAGTGAATCGTAGATTAAAAATACAAAATTTATCCTGTATTGTTTAGCTTAGAAGCTATCAACCCGTGGTCCTGTGCGATGCACGGGTTTTGATAAAAATATTTTATTATAGGGCTAGAATGAAATGCAAAAAAAGTTATGGAAGAATCAAAACATATAAATTATATTAAA